>CM047870.1:25418641-25475122 GCA_026212405.1 Petrea volubilis
AAAGAACAAGTTTTAAAAAAAATGATAGCCAAAAAGATACATAGACAAAGTAGTTACGAAAAGAGTTGCTTCATTATATAATAATATAGATAGTACGAAAATACAATTACGATTTTATCATTCAGATTGGAGTGAATGAAAATACAACAAACAATGACATACCAATTCTGTAAGTTTGTAATTATTATTTTTCATTTTCCTATTTTCATTATTTCATCACCTTTTTCTTTTCATCCTTTGCCTAATCTTTTCTTCAAACAATCTATAATACTTTATAAACTTGTAAATACATTATAAATATGTTAAGCAATTCAACTCAATAAATGGTGCTCTTACAAGAATTTTAAAAGGATCTAGTAGAAATGGATAATTATAATAACTCTCAAACAATAAACTTTTAAATACGTAAAATCCAGATTTTTTTTTCAATCTAAAAAACTCATCTGGATGATTATTTTATTTCAAAAGTTCACAAATCGGCCAACCAACAAAGTTATAAGAGTACTACATATTAAATTAATGAACAATATGACAACAAAACAAACTAATTAATAGAAAATCTAAATAAAACCATTAATAACAAATTTAAAAAAGAAGAAAGAATGAGATAACAAAAAGGTAGTAAATAGAAAAGCAATAGAAACTATCAAAGAAATATAATTTTGAAAATACCATATATTAATTTTTGTTAAAACAAAAGAGCTTTAGTCATACATATGTAGACGAACATAAATATGTGTGTGTGTGTGTGTTACAATAGTGACCAATTAAGTGGAATAGTCAAAACAAAGTATCTAATGAAGTTTGAGAAAATTTTTTTTATTATTTTGCAAAAAATTTAATGAATAAAAATAATAATAACTACAAAGCAAGCGAAATCAGTAAACGCTTGAATAAAGCAAAATGAGACAATTTAAATACCAAGAAAGTGGTAGAAATGATGAGAAAAAAAATTATGAAAAATATGATGACATGAATAAAGAAGAAATAAAGCAAAAAAAAATAGAAACATCATCAAAATGGAATTATGAAAAAGAAAAAAACTAAAATATGAAACAGGAGAAAGGAAAGAAATGAAAAATATGATGACATGAATATGAAAGGGAAATAAAAGAGGAAATACTTAACATTCAATGAATTTCAATGGCATATGGCTAATCGAACTCAAGATGTTTTTGTTGGAAACGAAAGAAGCACAAACACGTGATGAATAGAAGGAATATGAATGACTGGTATTCTTTCAAATGCAAAGCTTAATAAAGTTTGTAGCAAATATTTAAATACCAAAAAGTATGAGATATGAAAAGATTTAAATTTAAATTTAAATTTAGTTATCAACAAACTTCTATGAAATGTGTTTGAATTTTTCGGATAAAGATAAACAACTATGTACTTATTTTAATTTAACAAACATATATGTATATATGTTCATACATGAAAAAAATGAAAATATTTATGTATTGGAGTAGAGAGAAATTCTTTACTTAAAAAAAAAAGTTACAGAAAATCCTTCGTATAACAGTACAAAAAATAATTAACCAAAAAAAAGAATCAAACTAAATTAATAAGAATATGAATAGAACAAATAAATAAAAAAAATTGAAGAATAAAACAACTAAAGGAAGAACAAAATACATAGAAGTTGTAGAAATTTGTTAAAAAATAATTTGAAAAATACTAAATATTAACTTTTATGTGGGGGAGGGAAGAGCTTGAGCTATACATTCAGATAAAAATATTTAAGAAAAAATGACAAATTAAATAGAATCGTTGAAACAAAATATTAATGAAAGCTTGAAAAATCCTTCTTATTATATTGCAACAAATTAATTGAATACGAAATAATAATGATGACAAAGCAAACTAAAAATAAAAAATAAAAAATAAAATATTTAATACACAAAACATAATAACAAACTTGAATAATAAAATTATGAGACAACAAAAGCAAAGAATAAATTGTAAACAATAGTAGAAACAAAAGAATTATTTGAAAACATCTAGTTAAATGAATAAAAAATAATAATAACGATAAAGCAAAGTTAAAAAATAAAACTTGAATATAAAAAATAGCAACAACGTGAAGAATAAAATTATTATGAGACAAAAAAAAAAAAAGATGCTGAAAGTGGTAGAAATAATCAAAGAATTAATTTGAAAACATTAGGAAAACGAAATAAAGATAATAAATTGTATTTGAAAATGGAAAATATAAGAGAGAGAGAGAGAGAGAGAGAGAGAGAGTTAACATTCAATGAATTTCAATGACCGATGGCAAGACGAACCCAAAATATTTTATGTTTCAAAAAAAAAAAAGAAATGCGGATATTTAATAAATAAGAAGAATCCAAACTATTAATGTCTCATGTAGATAAGTACGAAAAATACAATCTCATTTTAGATTTGTTTGAATCATGATGAAGTACCACATACTTATCTAAATGTAAATTAATTGAAAATAATTATATAAAACTTCATATGGCAAAATGGATTTTATTAAGGGTATCCAAATATGCAAATACATGGCGTTTATTTGGATGACCATAAGATTTCTAATTCTTTATCAATTTAATAAAAAAATATTATTAAAATTCGAATTTAAATTTTTAACTGATCAGACAGTTTGACTCCATAACTTATTTACTTATTTCAAATTAGGGATATTCATAATCAGATTTGATATATTGAATACTTCAATCAATGAAATATACTATAACTCATACCGGACTTGATCGAATTCAAATTATAATCCGCTTCATGGGCATCCCTAAGTGAGAGTACAAAATTCGTGTATTGTTAACATTGTCCAAGTTCATTAAGCCCAAATTCATAAGGCCTGAGCTATGTTTTGTGGCCACAGTGGGTAGCCCAAAATCCCACTACAAGAACCTCAAAAAATAGATTTATAAAGTTAGATCTTCACAATTCGTAAAAAACAAGCCCACTTTCATAACCCATAATACACTGTATGGTAATTGGTCCAAACGTTGTGGCCTGTAAGGAATTTTTCTTTCAAGTTTCATCATCCCACACTGAACAAATACTATACTTCATCACAATTTTTATGTAGCAGCGTGTACTATTTTGCTCGTCCCTTCGGGGACATCCAATAAAATTGGAACGATACAGAGAAGATTAGCATGGCCCCTGCGCAAGGATGACGCGCATAAATTGAGAAATGGTCCAATTTTATTTTTTGATTTTTTTTCATAGTATAGCACTTGATATTCACAAATAAATAAATTGCAATAGGAAATTATAGAAGTTAGATAAAAAAAAATGGAGACTGATGATCGCACATCAAGGACATGTAAAACTCTAATGTATAACCAGGCCAAAGCTTTAGTGATTGCATCTTGGGGAATGTAGAACTTTGAAGTGCATTGGCTCAAAGATTGGAGACTATTTGGTCATTTGCAGTGCACCAAGTTGCATGGCTTAATAAATACACATTGAAATTTGTAGGAGTTGGAAGAATATTTCTATCGATGTTTGGTGATTATCCTTGTTCAAATTGTGAATTTGATAGATTTTGAGAGAATTCTTTGAAACTTGAAACTTCAATTTTTTGTTTCAAATTGTGAAATTTGGGGATTAATTTTTCACATGGTGAAATCTCCATTCTTTTTTTTTTTTAAAGCTATATGGAATCAATGAACCGTTATGCAAGGGCGACTCCGCATTGGAGAATATGGGGTTAGGCAAATCGGCCAACATTTTTTTTAGAATTATATATTTATAATATTTTATATTAAATATTAATTAAGGATTTGGTTACCAAGATTGCTTGTCTTTACTTTTCACTTGTACTTAGGTTAGTCAAGCCGCCAACTCCCAATCATTTATTTTTTTGGTGTAATTACTGGATTGTCCCTGAATTTGAAATACGTTAAAAAAAGTATCCCATTGCAAAAACCCCAATCTCAACTTCAGAACATCAAAGAAACATCTTCACTTTAAATTGGTGTAATCTGAATTATTTTCAAAGAAGAAAATACCTCTAGATTTAGTGTTCCTCGGTATAATTGTTGCTAAGATTTTTCTATTTTATCGTTGAACTTGAAAAAAGAACACCAAACCCATCAACACTACCAATGTAGAAAACAAGTGCCCGAGCATCAATGCATATCAAAGAAAGTGGTCAAGATTATTTAAAGCGCAAATCAATCAAATGACTTGGATGAAATACAAATACGGCGTATACAAAAAAAGCTATGTCAACTTTTGCATCATTTTTTTTTCCCACAAAATGATAATGGTAGAGCGATGCGTCGATTCAATCAAAATTGGTTCAAAAAATAAGGGACTTGGTTGAAATAGAATATTGAAAAGATGCCCTCTTTTGCTCAACTTTTTTTTGTATTTTTCAACCAAAAATCAGAAAATAAAGAAGATGTTATTCTTTTATCATTGATGGTCTATAACGTGAAATAGAAAAGACAAAGTTCGAATCCGTGTAAGTGGATCTTATCTTGAACTCTTTGATATTATCTTCCTAATAGACAATTTCAAGATCTTTCTCAATTTTAATTTTTTCATCTCAGAAAAATGCATGTAGTTCTCGTTGTTGTAACATACGCATAAGCTGGTTAAAAGGATAATACCCTTGTTTTTTAATGAGAAAAATGCAATGCCCCAATTCCAAATCATGGGTCTCGTGGAAAAGAATGCAACTTTTGTCCTTCAAATAATTTATAATGACAAATTTTTTTATTTATCTTTTCTTTCGTCATGAAAACTTTTAGATGAACACTTGGGGGAAGATATTTGGAAAATAAATCCTGGTCATTCTTAACTAGCATCTCATTTGTGTTTATTTGTTATTTTTTATTTAATAAAAGGGAAGTACTAACAAACATTGTTTTTTTAAAATACGAGCATCCACACACCACTAGCCAATTCGAGTCCAAATCTGATTAGTTCTCCTATAGCCGAATCCTATAGGATTATATTATTATTAGTGAGTTCGATTCGATAAAAAAAATTCAACCGAATAATAATTAAAATATTTGAAATTTCAAAATTGAGTACCAATTAAATAAATTTATTCCTTATTGTTAAAAAATAAAATTTAAGAAAGTAGAAAAGTATTTTAGACTTGAATATAACTATAAATTATTTTGTTTAAAAAATACTTTGGGAAATAAAAATTAGTGTGTTATTAATTATAATGCCTTAAATAATATATTTTATTTGAACTTCTTTACTAATATTATATACATAGAATTATTAATTTAATAAAGATATTATTAAAGTTTGAATCCAAATTTTTTACTAATAAGACGTTTGACTTTATATTCTATCCACTTATATCTTTATAATTGAATTTAATTCATCAAATATTTTAATGAGTCAAATATAACAAAATTCATACCGGACTCAATTGGCAGCTCTAAGTAAGAGTACGGAATCATATATTGTTACCATCGTCTGAGTTAATTCAGCCAAAACCTATAAAAGGTCCATACTGAAAATCCAAAATGTAGATGCATCAAGAAAGATTTTCATAATTCATAAACAATACAAGCCCACTAACATAACACTAAAAACTTATATGGGCTCAATCGTTGTGGGCTACCGATGAAATTTACTTTCTATTCCATTGTCTCACATCGAATAAATAGTATCCTTCACCGTATTATTATCAAGCAGTGTGCGCTACAGAGCTTGTCCCCTTCGGGGACATCCGACAAAATTGGAATGATACAGAGAAGATTAGCATGGCTCTTGCGCAAGGATAACACGCATAAATCAAGAAATGGTCCAAATTTTTTTCTATTTTATTTCATTTTTTTTTGTTCCAAGGAATCGAATTTATTTATTTTTTCCGTTGAGTTTTGTAACTTTGGGTGTGGATTTGTTCTAGATTTCCTTTTGGTGGCTGTATCTTTAGATTTCTTTCTTTTTTCTTTTCTATACCCATGATTCTAGTGTTCCAGTTGGCGATCGAGGTTAGTTTTGAAGGAATTAGTTTGTTTCCATGTTGATTTTTGTACAGTTTGTGTGTAGATTGATTCTAGATTTCCTTTTTGTTGCTTTATCTTTTACATCTTGGATATGTGCTCAAGCTTCAAGTTATTTTTGAAGTTTTTTTCTAATGAGTGCACCCCACTCAAAAAATGCAAAATCTGTATATTAATAGGTCCACGTTAAAACTCATCACAATCTAGTACACCCACACACAAACGAACACACACAATATATACATTTATTTATTTATTTATTTTTGGTTATAAAGAAAAGAGTCAATGCTCTTTAATAAGTGTTTAGGCTATCCTCCAAGAGGATTTTCTTCAATTCTGTCCATGGATTATGACATTTGATGAGCCCAGGTTTGACGTGATGACCCAATTTAGCTAGGAAATCTACATAGCCATTCCTTCATTTTTAATGTGTTTGAAGCCGATCTCCCAAGTGTTCCTCATTAAACATCCGTAATCTTCAATAACGTTTCCAAGAGGGGTGCGACTTTGTTTCAGTGTTATTGATAAGGGACTTAACAACAAGCGAATCGATTTCAACCTCCAGCCTTTGGAGCCTCATGTCCCAAGACATTTTGAGCCCTTCCCTCAGGCCAAGTAGATCAGCAACAGTGATAGAATTCTGCCCAAGTCTACAAGTAAAACCAAAATCCAGCTCCCCTGTTCGTCTTGCATTAAGCAGCCAGAAGCCGGCTGACTTTGAGGTATCGAAGTAGCTACCATCCGTATTGATTTTAAACCACCCCTATGTAGTTTTTGACATTTAACCTCAATACTCCTTAACACGTGCTTTGAAACAGCATTCGGAAAGAGTGGATCATATCAATGGCAAAACTCTTAATGGAGAAAACCATTTTCGAAGTGAGACAGAGCAAAGTTCGTTATTGAAAATGAAGTTATTTTGTGCTTTCCAAATGCTTTATATTGTAGCAAGAATATAACTTTTCAATCACAATAAGGTAAGATAAATGTTGGGGAAAGGAGGTAATAGACTGTGTTCAAACTAATGATCTGATTAGTGGCTAGAAACATGAGAACTCGGTAGGCAAGATAATGAGTTCCCAAATCCTTTTGGCCATTGGGCAGAGAAGAAGACCTGAGTTACAGAGAGTGCAACTATGCAACGATGCCAAATGCCTATCAAACTATATGGAGTTGGTAAATAGTGTATTGTTTGTGCACAACCAAAGGAAGAGCTTAATCTTTTGTGGCACTGGATCTTCCAAAGCCACAGCCATAGCCATTTTCGCCGAAGACTAATGGTAGAGTTACTAGTGGATGAGAGATGGAATCAAAGGCTGATTTGCAAGTAAAAGTGCCATTGCTAGTGCCACCCTATATGTGAGTGTCATTATTTAGCCTATTGTAAGGAATTGGCAATGAGATAATACACTCCTTAATGACATCCGGTAATGGTGTGTGAAGGTTGCTAAAGTCCCAATACCCCTCATCATTAATGATATGAGACACTTGCAGATGCTTATTATTCTCTGACACGGTAGAGTCTAGAAGATCACCAATCTTGGACTCACCAAGCCATCTATCGTGCCAAAGAGATATGGATCGGTTGTCCCCTATCTTCCACCTAATTTTGTCCTCGACCGTTTTTAAACTCCTAACAATTCCTTTCCACAAAGAAGATGATTGAGGCCTAATGCGGTCTGTTAAAATGTCATCCTCCTTAAGATACTTTCTCCTAAAGATCGCCTCCCATAGGATGGTTTCCCCCTTCAATACCCTCCAACCAACCTTAGCAAGCATCTCCATATTGGCCTTTCGAGCTTCCCTTAGCCCCAGCCCCACTCTAGCCATGTGTTTAACGACTTTTTCCCATCTCATGAGGTGAACCCTCCTTGGGTTGCCATCATCAGACCAGAGGAAACCCGGTTAATTTCGTCACGTTGATTACAAATTTTCGTTGGTAACAAACTAGTGTCCATGGTGTAGATGGGCATGGCTAAGGTGACGAATTGGATGAAAGTCATTCTACTAGCCATATTGAGATGTTTAGCTTTCCAAGACAAAAGCTTACTTTGAACTTTCACAATAAGGGTTAGAATAATTAGCACTCATATTCCCTCATGTTTGTGATCTGGACACCAAGATACTTTCCAATATCCGTGATGATTCCAAAACCTAAACTTCAACCACATTGCACCTTATGGAGTGGTCGGTTCTCAGGGAGAAAAATACTTGTGGATTTAGACAGATTGATCTTAAGCCCTGAAGCCCCAAAAAAGTTGTCCAGGATACACTTAATGTTAAGAGTACAACTGAGGGTAACATGACCCATGAGGATACATCATCAGCAAAGAAAAGATGGGAAAGTTTATGGCCACTTCTACAACTACTAATTGGTTGCCACACTCTATCTCTGACTGCTTCCTCGATCATGTAAGCCAGTCTCTCCATGTATAAAATGAAGAGGTATGGCGAAAGAGGATCTCCTTGCCTAAGGCCACAAGAGGGGTGGATAGGGTCTAAAGGCTCCCAATTCCACAAATGGACGGTTGAACACAAGAAACACAAGCTACAATAAGGTCAATGGTAGGTTTGGGAAAATTAAAAGAGAAGATTGTTGTCTCAAAAAATCCCAACTGACCTTGTCATAAGCTTTTTCAAGGTCGATTTTAATGATCCTATCACCACATTTGCACTTAGAGTTTTTCATAGTGTGAACAAGTTCTTGCAACACAAGGATGTTATCATGGGTACTCCTACCCGGGATGAAGCTACTTTGGGTATTATTAATCAAGGAGCTAATGAAAAGTTTCAACCTAAGAACAATGGTCTTGGTGATGATTTTAAAAGAACATTGCATAGCGTGACTTGGCTGGAACTGTAAGATGAGAGACATTTTAGCAATTTTGGGCACAAGCGTAATGTATGAGTACCCAATCTTGATAGGCAACTTTCCCCGAAGGAAACACCTATCAGCAAATTCAAACTCCAATTTACTAACCACTTCTAGTAATATTGATAAAAGAAGGCTTGACATCCATCGAGTCCTAGTTCCTTATAAGGCGCCATGCTCTTGACAATATTACTAATTTTGTGAAAAGACACCCTAGTCAACAAAATCCTAGGTGGCCTCAGGGAAAAGGTGCTTTTGGAAGGGAATTACTCCAAGAACAACATCCGTGGTAGCACTAGTGCTCATGAAAATGTTTTTAAAATAGTCAAGGACATGGGCTTTTAAGGAGTCTTTGTTTGTAAGCCAATTCCCATTAACAATTAAGGACTCAACTTTATTCCACATTCTCCTAAAAAGAGTAGAGAGATGGAAGAATTTTGTGTCCTTATCACCAAATCGGAGCCAATTAACTTTGGACTTTTGAAACCAAAGCAATTCCTCCTTGGTGAATAATCAAGTTATACTCAGTAATGAGCTTCGACTCAATATCATTAAGGAACGAATTGTGTGTAGTGATATTCACTCTTTCGGTGCCCTTAATACATGCAAGAAGTTTTGTTTTTTTTCAAAAAAGATGTTACAAAACTCATTCTTGTTCCATTCTCTCATAACATTTGGCAAAGCAGATAGGGAATTCAAACCGTGTCCCTCGTCCTCCTAAACTTTTCAAATGATATTCTCACAATGGGGGTGAGTGGTCCAAGCAATTTCAAAGCGAAATGGTTTTCGGATAGGAATAAGATTAGGGTTGAAACAACAAGTTAAAATTGGGTTATGATCAGAATAGACACGGGGGTATGGTGTTAGCCATACCTTTAGACAATCGTTTTCAAAATCGGACTGGACCGGCCGGTTCGATCGATGACCAGTGGTTGGTCCGATCCAAAACAACCCACAAAATCGGCGTCGGCTCGGCCCATCGGGAACCGATCAAAACCGATCAAAAACTGATCGAACTGAGACCAATTCGTGAACCCAGTTCGGCGGGCCAACAAAATTTTTTATTTTTATTTTTTTTCTGGGGGTTAAAATGTAAATTGACCTATGAGCAGTGAGCTGAATAAAAGAACAGAACCAAGCTCACTGCTGCTCTGTTTTCATCTCGATTTCTCGCCTCACTCCAACAAACTAAACTCTAGCCGCGCTCCTTGCTCGATCCGCCGCTGCTCGCCGCACCGCCGTCTCTCACCACTGCTTGGTGGATATAACTTGTACAAGTTAGTTTACCTCTCTTTTGCCTCTCTTTATGTTTTTGATTTTTCCCCCAATTTTAATTATATTATTGATGCAAATAGCTAACTTGGAAAGTAGAATATGGCAAAAAAAAAAGTTTTATTTATGCTATTTTCAGTTTTAATATGGACAAATTTTATTTTTATTTATGGAGAATATGACATTTATGTAAATTTAGTTATAGGGCAAAAACATTGTAAAAATGAGATTGTGCATAATAAAATATGGTAAAAAAATTATTTTTGGAAAGTAGAATACGACATTTATGTAAGTTTAGTTATAGGGCAAAAACATTGCACAAATGAGTTTCAAAATGATAAAAATATTGCAAAAATGAGTTTCATTGCAAAAATGAGTTTCAAAAATTGGAATTTTTGTTCCATAATAACAAAAGATGGCTAACTTCAATATTTTGGATTTGCTCTTAGGACATGGAAAATATTGGATCCTCCTCGCCCGCTACACCAACAATCGGTGCAACAATCTAGTAGTGGGAAAAATCCCCATCTTAGAAGTGACATAGTTTGGAAACATTTCTATGAGGTGTTCTCAAGTGGGAAAACTCGCATATCGAAGTGTCAATATTGCAATCAAGCAATTAGAGGAGGCGGTATCAATCGCATGAAGCAACATCTAGCCGGCATTTTCGGTAATATTAAATCGTGCCTTAAAGTTCCTATAGATGTGCGTTTCAAATTAAAGGAACATTGATTGAAGTTGCAAATAATAAAAAGGAGAAAGCCGCATCTAAATTGAATTTGGATGATAATGATGATGATATTGAAGAAATCCAAAATTTAACTTGTAAAGAAGTTGGGGGGTGGTAGTAATGAGAAGAAAAAAATTGTTCATATAGGAGATTATATGAAGGCTGTGCTGGTATTGATTCTAGTCAACCTAGCATTCAAACAACATTGCAAAGTAGGGAAAGAGTGGCATGATACAGATATGTCCATTGCTTTATGATTTTATGATTGTTGTATCCCTATTAATGCTGTGAATTTCCATACTTTCAATCAATGATAAGTAGGATTACAACAATGGGCTATGGATATACTGGTCCATCTTATCATGCGTTGAGGATTCCATTGCTTAAAGAAGCTAAAAAGCAATGTGAACTGACTATTGATGCTCTCCGAGTTAAATGGGTTGATACCGATATCACAATCACGGGTGATGGTTGGAATGATCAGAGTCATAGGGTATTGATAAACTTTTTGGTTTATTGTCCACATGGGATATCGTTTATTAAATCTATTGATATTTCTCATATGGACTCTGATGCTAAGACTTTGTGTAATTTCATTTCTGAAATTGTAGAGATGGTTGGTGTTGATAATGTTGTGCATTTGGTTACCGATAATGCCAATAATTACAAAAAGCTGGAAAGTTACTATCTGAGAAATATCCTTCAATCTATTGGTCTCCATGTGCTGCCCATTGTGTCAACTTGATATTTAAAGATATTGGAGAGTTAACATCTGTGAAAAGTTTAGTAGCTCTTGCTTCAAAGATAACAATTTTTGTGTATAATCATAAGTGGCCTCATGCATGGTTAAGACAGTGACCTGGATGGACTGAAATTGTTCGTCTGGAGATACTCGATTTGGCACACAATTTATTGCTTTGAAGAGTTTTTATGATCATAAGGAGCATTTGGAAGCTTTGGTTCTAAGTGCAGGGTTTAAAAATTTTTTGAAGACTGATAAGGGTAATGAGGTTAAGCAAATTGTTTCAAATAGTGATTTTGGAATAATTGCTTGATCATTGTCAAGATTATGAGTCCATTTATGAGATTGTTGCGGATAGTGTGATTCTGATGAGAAGCCTTCATTAGGCTATGTTTATGAGGGGATGTGGAGAGCAATAAATGGCATAAAGAGTTATTTAAAAAGAAGGATCATTTGTAGACCACCTATGTTGATATTATTAATGATAGGCGGGATGCTATGTTGCGCAAACGTCTCCACTCAGCTGCATTTTTTTTGAACCCTGCATTTCAGTATGACTCACAGAGTCCTTCCAAACAAGAAGTATTGATAGGTCTACTTGATGTTTGTGAGAATGCTTTTGCCAGGTGTAAATGATGCGCTAGATGAAATTACTTTGTTTCGAGAACAAAAAAGGAGCTTTGCAAGGCTTTTAGCTAAAAACACTGTAAAAACTGCTCGACCTGGTATATCTTTTATTTATTTCTTACTTCATTGTTACTATTAAAGTATTTATTTAATATGGTGAGATTTTAATTTTAGTTGTTTTTGTTTTTGCATTTTAGATGAATGGTGGAGGATATTTGGTGGGGATACACCAAATTTGCAAAAGATTGCTATTCGAGTATTAAGTCAAACCTCATCATTTTTCGGATGCGAGCATAATTGGAGTGTATTTGAACGCATCCATACTAAAAAGAGAAATGGATTGGGCTATCAAAGGTTAAATGATCTTGTCTATGTGCATTATAATTTGCGCTTGCAAAATTGATAAGAACTTTATTATTTTTCTATATCGTAAGTGTTATGTTTCTATTTGATTACTAATTTTATTAATATTATGGTATTTTATAGTGGTAAACAAAGAACAAGACCATATGATCCAATTGATTATGAATGCATTGACAAAGTGGATTTTTGGATCATTGAGGAGGAGCCAAGTGGAGAGCTTGATGGTGATGAATTGGAGGAAATGCTTGAGGAAGAGTTGTCCGATGGAAGAGGTTATATAGCAATTTACTTATTTTACTAAAAGGTTCATTATCTAATCTTTTATTATGTTACTAAAATATTTATTTATGATTAATTAGATGATGGAGGCGATAAGGTTAATTTATCAAGATTGGATGTTGCATCCTCAAGTGGTAATGATGGTGAAGTGCAACGCCTTTTAAGGCAACAAAAAAATCACCCTATTGATGAAGATGATGATTGAAGACTTTGGATATATCACTTGGATGATTTATGATGATTAATCTTGTTTTATGTTGTTTAATCTTATTTGAGTTTAATTGGACTTGGATTGAAATTTTACAAGACGTGTTTATCGAATTATCCTGTTCATTGTTAATTGTTAGCTTTTAGTTTTGTGATGAATGATGATTTGGATTTTTAAGATGAATGATGAGTTGAGTTTTTGTTAAATAGTAAGGTAAATTTCTTGTTTGGTGGTTATTATTATTATTATTATTGGGTCTTCTTTCTATATTTTTTTAATGTATTTATGAGTTTTTTTTATATAAAAAATTAATTTAATAATTATTACGTATTTATGAAGTCACACCGGTCAAACCGGTAACCAATAAGGCCGCCGATTCGATGTCCAGTCCGATTTTCAGAACATTGCCTTTAGGGAACCGAAGCCTCCGTGCAGAGTTTGCCAATGAAAGATCCAATCTCTCCCGCACTAGAAAGCTATGTTGGCGTTTGATGCACCAAGTGTGCTTTGGCCATTGAAACTCGATATCCATAAAACCACATCTCTCAATTACTTTACGGAACTTGAGGCAACGTCTCCATAGTGCCAATTTGCCCCCTCCCCCCCTCTTTTCAAACACACTAACGATATCATGAAAATCTCCAGTGAGTAGCCACATATTAGCAATGTGCATACTTATATCTTGTAGCTTATTCCATAATTCCTCCCCTTTCCCCATATCCGGACTAGCGTAAATGCCACTACAAAAACATCCATTGCCTAATTCTTGGGCCAATGATAGAGGTGATAGCTTGTGGGAATACTTCTAGAATTTGGACTTGGATTCTAGCGGCATCCTAAATCGTCCAGATACCACCCTCTTACCCAATCATTGGTGCATGACAAACATTTAGAAAACCCAGCCTAGTGGAAATATCCACTGCCTGAGTCTCACTCACCCTGGTCTCTAGTAAAAACACAACATCTGGATTATATTCATTAATTAAATCACGAAAACATCGCTTGAACGCCCTACTACCCGTTCCTTGGCAGTTCCATAAAAGCACTTTAATCGGACAGTTGTCAAGATAGTAACGTAGGATGGTATATATCACTGGGATTCCAATCGCCTCCCTCCGCAACTAATCCAATATGATAGTTATCAACCTACATTGTTGAGCTTCCTCTGCATTGCTTAGTTTCCAATCCATCCTGCAATATAGAAACGGTTGGTTCTTGGGTCAAGAGTCCACATTTAACCTTGTGCCTAGGCTGGACTCTCACATGGGCGAATTCATAATCTCCCTATGATACAAATACCACATCCGTGGGTAGGATGTGTGAAGTGGGTTTGGGAGGTCCATTACGCGAGATGGGTTTGGCTTCAGTTTGTGGTAGGTTGGGGTTAGTGGTTTCTAATAGGCTAGGGTTACAGGTTTTTTTGTATGTATTGTGGCTAGAAGTTGGATGGTGGGCTCGAGATGGGTGTGGTGAGTCGTTGGCATGAGATAGGCTAGTCTTTGAGTAGTTGGTGTTGTATGATGGGGGCTGGTTCACTACAGAACTGACTATTAGGGTAGGAATTTTTTGGTAAGGGGTAGGTTCTAGGGTTGTGATTAGGGGTAGGAATTTTCTGGTGATTTGTTGTTCGCGGTGGTTCAGGCCTAAGTGTGGCTCAAGGCGTGCTGCCGTTAGGGGTTAATGTCTGCTAGAGTTCCGAAAGTAGTTAACTTAGGAGACGTTGGAGGTGAGTACCGGAAGAGATAGTAAGGCCAAGTTAGGTATAACCTTTTGTTTTGTCCAGTTAACTTTGAAAAAAGCCTGCATGGCTGTCCTGGGTGTCTCCCAACACGTGAAACTTGTTGCCATTAACAATTTTGGTTATTTGCTCAGAGTTCTTTTTGCCTGGGTTTTTTGTTTTACCATTTTTTCACAATCATCCATTCACGTATTTGGACTTATGCAGCTTTTCCTGAAATGCCTCCATAGCTGCAATGGCAGGCTAATTAGTGTTTGTACTGGCTACTGGCGTTTCTTCTCCTACACAATCTGAACTCTGGTAGCTAACCCAGCCGCATTTGAAGCATATAACCGAGAGATTCTCATACTTTATGGGAAAGATGATTCCATTCACCTCTATGGCACCAAGCAAAGGTTGATCAAGGTTGATTTGAACACAAAGTCAGGCAAATTTGCCTCTAAAAGCCCAATAAGTGTTGTGGTCAATTTTGATAGGTTCCCCTAAATTTTCAGTGATGGCATAGATTATTTCCTTCGTATAATACTCAACAGAGAGTTTTGGGACTCTAACCCATGTAATTGCAGTGGAGATCTTACATCTTGAGGGTTGAAAGTTTGGAAACCACTTTCCAAATCATGAGGTAGTGGTTCGCGATAACCTACGGACCCTCTGTGAGGATGAAATTTGCCTTTGTTCGGTCTTTGAGCTTAAGAATGAAGTAGCTATGGCCTAAATCGATGAACTCGTATTCTCTTTGGAGTATCCACCTATTGTTCACCTTCGCCGATAGGAGAGAGGAGCTGATAGATTTGCCAAGCATGCATAGGATTAACGTCTCCATCCAAGGGGCCTTGATTTCTGCCTAGTACCTTTGATCTAGCACAATGTGTGGGTATGGATAGCTTTCAGGTGGTTCGATAATGTGGACTTTGTCCAAGTTTAGCATGCCTTTCTTAGAGAATTTAACTACTTGTGCTGAGCTACTGCCCACAAGAGAATCAAAATATGTACTTTTACACTTTTCTCCTGATGTAGTGATTTCCTGGTTGCCTCCTGTATCCATCACATGTGGATCCTCCTCTACCAAGGAGGTCTTCACTTTCTTAGAGTTGCGTTGTAGTAGATCATGTTCTTTAGAAGAAGTAGAAAGCAAGCTTTGTTAATCCTGATTTTCTCTCTCTAGGTCCATTATATATATATATATATATATATATTGGTTGTATTTAGAAGTGGCAAAATGAGTTGAAAATCATGGTTCCAACCTGTTTTAATTAGTTTTGGATGAAATTGGGTCTTCAAATTTTATAAATAGGTTGAAGCGGGTTGGACTTTAATGGCCTTCAAAATTTTTTGAGTCCTAGATGGGTTCAAGCAGTTTTTAAATGGGTCTATGTGGTTCCTAAATAGTTCCAACAAAAAAATATTATAATTTGATAATATTTCACAAATTTGTAAAGGTAGTGATAAAATTCTTGCAAATTAAAGAATATGTTAGATATCAAATAAATAATTCAAAATTATGCAAAACTGTATTTAAGAAAATATATTTTATTTTGTATTGAAACTATTAAGGAACTGCATCAAACCCTTATCATCTAACCCATTTCCAACCCAACTCAATTACAACCCATTCTCTAGAACCATTTTAAACCCGATCCAATAGAACCCAACCCAAACCTGACCCAATCCGCCCATTTACCACCTCTACTTGTGTTTGATAGGAGTTTATGTGTGGAATTATACCTATATCCCACTTATAATTATATTTAGTAGATTTTTTCTAGCTCTTTATAAAAACATAGGCCCAATTTTTTATCTATCAATTTATGGAATAGTCCATCCCACTAGGGATGCAAAAGAATCAAGCTTGCTCGCGAGCTTAACAAGCTGGCTCAACAAAGGTTTGAGCTCGAATTCAAATAATTCAAGCCGAGCTTGAACCCAGTAATTCTTGTTCATGGCTCCGAGCTTATATTCTTTTAATATTCATTTTTAATTTTATATAATTATAATAAAACTTCGTACATGGCAAAATGGATTTTATTGAGGATATCCAAATATGCAAATACATGGTGCTTATTTGGATGACCTCAAAATTTCTAAATATTTTTTATCAATTTAATAAAAACTATTACTAAATTTGAATTAAATTTTTAAATGATGAGACTATTTGACTCCATATCCTATATACTTATTTCAAATTAAGGATACCAGATTTGATCTATTGAATACATTAATCAATCAATTATGCTATAAATGATATCAGACTGAATCGAATTCGAATGAAAATTCCCTTCATGGGCATCCCTAAGTGAGAGTACGAAACTCTTATATCTGTTAATAATGTCCAAGTTCATTCAGCCGAATTTTATAAAGGCTTGAGCTACGCTTTGGGGCCATAGGGGGTAGCCCATAAGTCCACTATAAGAACCTCAAACTATAGATTTATAGTGGCAGATCTTCACATTTCATAAAAATACAAGCCCACTTTTATAATCCATAATACATTGTATTGGTCCAAATGTTGTGGCCCGCTAAGGAATTTTGCTTTCAAGGTTCATCATCCTACATTGAACAAATACTATACTTCATCACAATTTTTATCCAGCAGTGTGTATTATTTAGTTTGTCCCTTCGGGTATATCCGATAAAATTGGAACGATACAGAGAAGATTAGCATGGCCCCTGCGCAAGGATGACACGCATAAATCGAGAAATGGTCCAAATTTTTTTGCTATGTCATTTTTTTGATTCTTTTTTTTTCCTTCTGCATTTTATGAAGTTGGGGGCTTGGAGTTTTTGATGTTTTCTAATGTTAGGAATTAGGATTAATGGCTATGGCATTTGGAGAAAATGATAGAGGGCCAAGCAAGATGAATGAGGTAATCATAAAACAATTGCCTAAATTAGTTACACCAACATAAAAAAAATATCATTTATGCAACTTTTTATTTATTTATTTATTATACTTAGGCTTGAATTTATGAATGAATTATAGGCTCGAGTCCGACTCGATCTCTAGTTTAAATAGTTTCAATTATTTTATCATATTCGAGTTGAGGGCTCGAGTTCGAAAAATCAATATATTATTTATAATTATATAAAAATAAGAATAAATATTAAAACTACAAACAAGAATTACTTGGCTCGAATTTGGCTTGAAATTTATATAGGCTCTGTACGAGCTCGGTTCTTATTCAAATTCGAGCTCGAACCTTTGTTGAGTCGGCTTGTCAGGCTCGCAAGCATGCTCGACTTGTTTGCATCCCTAGTGTAGATTGATTCATTCTATTATCTGGTTCTAAAACTTTCTCTAATTAATCGAGTCATGGACTAGGTCACATAAAGCGAATGCGCGTGCAAGTGCGTGAGCGAGTGCAAGTGCTCGAGAGCATGAAAATTAAAAAAAGTTGAGTGGGAAAGCGCCTTAATGCGTCTAATAAAATATTATTTTACATATAATATGAAATTATATATTCAATACAAAATACATTTGAAGATGGAGTATAAGCAAAATAATTTCATTAAATGCTAAAGTTGAATTGTGACATTGATAATTTAATGTAATTGATTAAATTGGTCAATTCTTCTTACAATTTTTTTTCATAAGAATGTATAATTTATACACGAAAAACTAGTTGTATGAATATCCTTTAGAAAAAAAATAGCTTATTGTCCTTATATATATATATATATATATATATATTTTCTTACTATCTAGCAGTTAGAATTATTATATACTAATTAAATATGATGTAAATTGGATATACATTCATTTTTCTCAAAAGGCTAAATAAAAAAAGTAATTAAAAGGGTTTATTTATGAAGTAAATATCAAAAATTTAGTAGTTTTTTTAATATTATGTTTGATATAAATGCGCAACCAATAAAACTTAATGTGAGGATTGGGAAATTTTAAGTCGTCTTAAAGCGAGAACTAAGCACTCAATTCGCCAGTTCGAACACTGAGCACGAGAGCGTCAGGGGTGGTAGAAGAACTATGTGATCTAGGTCATGGATATGCATACATTCTGTGACTAATTGGTTTACAAATTGAGACTTGGTTTACGAAAACTATATACACTGCACCACTCTTTCTTTGATATTACCAAAACCTTGCCTCTAAGTTTACAAAATTTATAACCAGTAGGGATAGAAATTGCATACTTTAGCAAAATATGTAAATGATTTTTCCAATCTTAGCCAACATTAATGTACACCGGCATAAATTGCACAATAGGAGGACAGGGCAGGAAGGCATAGTCATTTATATTTTCCGCACACATCAGCAATTTCTATCCAAAATTCTAATAGATCTAAACTTTACAAACTTATAGGAGAGGTTTTGGTAGTTTAGGAAGGATGAGGGGTGCTGTTAGTAATTTCACTAATTCCTTGGGGAGGTCTCCGTAATTAACCAAGCATCATTCCTTCTTTTTTCTTCGTTTTTCTTTCTTGAGTTCAATTTCAATAGGGTTGCTCCTCTTTAATTTCTCTACGTCTCCTTTCTTTTATCCTTTGCTCCATGATTAGGAGAAACAGGTACAACATACCATACTTAATCCCTAAAAGAGTTCCATCTTAAAATTTAATGGATTTTGTAGTTCATTCAAGAATCCATATCATCCAATAGCCTGCATACACTTTTTCTATACATATACACTGATTCTATGGCATGTACTAGCCCTAAAATCTATGGAAAGAACATACGAACCCACTCACATGAGATACATCTATGGTAACTAAAATCTTAATAGCGCTAAGTGCGGCACTTTACTAAAGCTATGATATCAATGCAGCAACATCATTCCGACTTGGTGAAAAAATTCTTGTATAAACTTGATGATTTGGTCTATCCATGCACCCTAAGATCAAAATTAAGCCACATCTTAAGTATTTGTGCATCTAAATCCTAACCTAATTTCCGTGCATAGATAGATCCCACACTTGTTGTATATAAGAATTTCCCACGTGATGGTAGTAGCAGGGGAGTGTGATTCAGTTAGTTCTATTAAGCCAAAAGGGATTGTAACATGCGAAATCGATTAGATAGGGTTTCTATTTATTAGCTTCTAAATCTTCTGTATAAGTAATAAAATTTAGGATTTGTCATTTAAGTTTTGGAGTACTTTTCAATAAACAAAAAATTGCACATGTTTAAAATTATTTGTAATACTAGTTCATGAATCAATCACTTCTATGATAAATCAAATTAGTTTGACAAATATTTTGACGAGTTTTTCTCTATGTAGGAGTATAACTTAAGATCATCAAGCCTGAACATACGTTAAAGAACTAATATTAGGAGAGTAAATGAATTAAGTTGGGCCATCCAAATTACTCAATGAATTGATTTGACACTATTAGAAAAACTGTAATTTGCGACCGATAAAATCGATCGAATTTGCCATAGATCTAGAAAAAATGACCAAATTTTGAACCAAAATTTTGCGACGGATTAACTTAGTTGCAAAACCAGTAATTTGATCGCAAATGTCCGGCCATGTGGAAAAAATTTTGGCGCGACTTTGTGACGGACCTAATCCATCGCAAAAGTGGTAAGCGAGATTTGCAACTGATGTTATCAGGTGCAATATTCATTGTCCTTTTTGCAACCAACCTTGCATCTGAGTTTCTCGTTGACCATTTTTGCAACCGAGGTTGTCCGTCACAAAATTTTTATTTTAATTTTTTTGAAATTCTTTGGCCACATATCAATTTAGATCCCCCTTCAATGTTTCTTTTTTCAAAAATTTGTTTTTTCAATATGTATAACTAATGTTATAAATTTAAAAGTATCAATCATTCTAATACTGTGAAATAATGAATGAAAAGATATATATATGCTAATAATTGGTACTAGTTATTTGTGCATACTCGATGTGTGTACAAAGTAATATATATATATATATATATATTATTTATTATGTATTTAAATTTTAATAAATTACATCATAAATTTTTTGAATTTTATATATGAGTGCTTTTTACTATTTAAATTTATTACAAGTGAAAAGTAAAGTAATTTATTTAAAATAAACCAAAATTATATGATTAATAGAAAAATAATTGAATGTGAGAACTCAAAAAATATTAAATATTGTGACATGAGATAAAAGCAAGAGAATATATTGAGAATGTAAAATGAAAAAAGAAAAACAACGTTGAATTGGAATAGAGAAAAAATAGGAGGGAGAGATAATATGAAAAAAAAAAACAAAAAGGCAACACTATCTTAACAGACCAACACAGTAATTCAATAGCATACTTAATCAATCTACTACACAGTTGAATTTATTAAAAAAATTCGTACGTTATTTGAAACTTGATAAAAAATTTCAACCCGAATAATAATTAAAATATTTGAAATTTCAAAATCAAGTAACCAATAAAAGAAATTTATTCCTTGTGTAAAAATAAAATAAAATTTAAGAAAGTAGAAAAGTATTTTAGAATATAAATAACAACTATAAATTATTTTGTTTAAAAAATACTTTGGGATATAAAAAATAATGTGTTCTTAATTATAATGCCTTACATGATATATTTTATTTGAACTTCTTTATTAATATTATTTACATAGGATTATTAATTTAATAAAAGATATTATTAAAATTCCGATCCAAATTTTTTACTAATGAAACGTTTGACTTCATATTCTATCTACTTATTTCTTTATAATCAAATTTAATTCATTAAATTTTTAATCAGTCAAATATAGCAAAATTGATGCCGGATTGAACGGAATTTGAATTAAAATCCACTCAATTTGCAACTCTATATTACCATTGCCCAAGTTAATTCAGCCCAAATCTATAAAGACCCATAATGAAAATCCAAAATGTAGGTATGTGCAGGAAAGGTTTTCATAATTCATAAACAATACAAGCCCACTAATATAACCCATAAAAACTCTATAGGCCCAATATCGTTTTGGCCTACCAACGAAATTTACTTTCTGTGTCCATCGTCCCACATTGAACAAATAGTATCCTTCACCGTATTATTTATGCAGTAGCATGTGCCATAGAACTTGTACCTTTGGGGACATTCGATAAAATTGGAACAATACAGAGAAGATTAGCATGGCCCCTACACAAGATGACACGCATAAATCGAGAAATGGTCCAAATTTTTTTCATTTTAATTTCTCTCGATCCTTCAAATAGTGAAGAAATTTCTTATTTATATTTTGTTTATTCATGCAAGCTTTCAAATAAAACACCTAGGGAAAAATAAAATATTTGGAAATAAATTCTGGTCATTATTAACAAGCTTCTCATGTGTGTCTGTTTCTTATTTTTAATTTTAGAAAAGGGGATTAAATAACTTTTTTTTTTTTGAGTGGGAATTAAATAACTACTAACAAACATGTTTCTAAACGTAATTTTCTTTTTTTTTTTTTCATTTTTTGTAATTTTAGAATTTTCTAGGGTACTTTCAACTCAGGAAGGGTGACCCGCCGATTTCGAAGCAAGCTGAATTGCTGGCTTGTCTTGAAGCAGTATTTATGGCCAAGCTTTGGGGCTGGGTTAAGGTGCACGTGGAAAGCGATTGTGTTAAAATCTAGATCACATAGTTCTTCTATAACGCTCATCGCACTGTCGCACAGATCTCGACTTGGCGAACTGAGTGCCGGAGCGCCGCACTAAGAAGCATTAAGAAAACTTAATTCGCGCACTAAAAAATCTTAATTCGCGCTTTTGTATTTTTAATTCTCGACTTATTATTTCATAAGTCTGAAACTTTATATTTTAAATTCTCGAATTAGTGTTCACTAATTCTCGATTTAGTGCAATAAAGCACCTTAATTCTCATGTCTTAGTTCTCCGATCAGAAAAAAAAAAAAAGAAAAGAAAAATGAATCCTTATTTAAATAATCCTAAGTCCAAATCTCTTACTAAAACACAATAAAAGTCAAAACCTATTAAGAAAAGGGGAAGATCATTAGTCAGCTAAGTAAAACAAAAAATAAAAAATCCTTTGTACGTCTCTCTCTCTCTCTCTCTCTCTCTCTCTCTCTCTTGCGCGCGCGCGTGCAATTTTGATAGGATAAAGAAGGAGAACAGAATTGGAGAATAATTCATCTACTTTGTATCTCTCTCTCGCAACTCTTGTCTATTTGTTATTTTGACTTTGTTCGAAGTAGTGAAAATTTGTTGCCCAATTAAGTGATACGTATTGTGTTATTCATGATATTGTATTTTTGAGAAGTTTACTTTGTAAAAATTGGGTTTGTGAACAATTTGTATGTATTAGGGATTGAATCACAATAGAGTAGGATTTAGGAACAATTTTGACTTCTCTTCTGACTTGAGTTATATATATATATATGATTTTTGATTTGTTATTTATGGACTGTTTTTGAACAATGATTTTGATGCAATATTTATCAAGTAATCATTAACATAGTAGGATTCATGAATCATGAATAGCTTCTACTTTTTTATCATCAGTTTATATGCACAATATTTACATACTCTACTAGCATTCTAAACATACTCTACTAGTAGAAATACTAATTCTTTTGCCTATGAATGTACAAGTGGATCAAAGAATACTAACCATGGGACTTTTGTTAGAGAGAAGAATGGATATATCTCTTGTCAATATTATAATTATCTTTTTAATGTTACTTATTCAAATATAGTATATATATTGGTCATAATTATATTTTTTTTATTGGATATTAATTATTTTGTACATTATATAAAATTATTTTAATTTTTTTAATAGACGCTTTAAGGCGCTCCCGCACTCAATTTTTTTAAATTTTGACGCTCTCGCGCATTCGCACTCGCACACGCATTCGCACTCGCACACGCTTTATGTGATCTAGGTTAAAATTATCCATTGGCTCAACTCTGCAGAAGTGGACCTCTCGGACCTAGGTAATATCATTGGAGAGATTTGTGTACTAGCAACTAATTTTGTGTCCCTTTCCTTTAGTTACATTAAACGAACTGGCAATAGCGTAGCACATGTTCTTGCTCGCCAAGCTAATACCCTCTGCGAAGGGTCTTCATAAAAGTTTGTCGTTTCCCCTTAGAAAAATTAAGTGAGAGTACGAAGCTCATACACTTGTTACCATTGTCTAGGGCTATCAACGGGTCAGATTAAAACCAAATCTGAAAAATCTGAATCTGAATTCGATAAGCCTCTTTAGTATCCGAAATCCAACCCGAATCCTACAAAATTTATACTCATTTCAACTGAGTCCGAATCCAAGAAAAAATCCAAAACCCGATAAAAAAAATCCCACCCGATTAACTGTTAAAAAAATTGAAACCACTACAAGAAAACGCGTGATTTTCGGCGGAATTTTTCGGCGGAATATTCTGCCGAAAATTTTCAATTAAAAATAAATAAAAATAAATATTTTTTAAATTAAAAATAAATAAAAATTAAAAATAAATATTTTTTAAATAAAAAATAATAATAATTTAATACATTTTTAGAATATATTAAATTTTATAATTTTGATTTTTATTTGAATTATTATTATTATTCTTATTATTATTATTAGAATGAAATGAATTTTTGTATGCTATATATATGTATATAATATTATGTATTATATATATAAATTTTTTAAAAATTTTCAATAAATAAAAACGTATTATTATTATTATTCATTATTTTTATTTGAATTGTTGTATGATATAAATATATAATGCATGGAACTATGACAACAAAGTGAATATAGCTCAACGGTAAGGGGGTTGTTTGCCAACTGAGAGGTTGAAGGTTCGACTCCCAACGGCCCCAAACGCTGGATTAATATTGGGCGTGTGTACGCACGCGCGCGCGAGCTGGGGCGAGGTACCGGGTTCGACTCCTAGGTTGGGCAATTGAAATTTTATATTTTCAAAAAACATAAATTAAATTTCGGCGGAATTTCCCGCCGAAATTCCGCCGAAAATATATTTAATTAAAAAAATAAAAAATAAATAATAATTTCGGCGGAATTTCCCTCCGAAAATTTATTTAATTAAAAAAATATATATATATATTCCCGCCGAAAATCCACCGAAAAATCACTAGCGACGAAGGTTTTTTCGGGAGATTGAATCCGCCGAAATTTATTTTTTCCGCCGAAAACCCGCCAAAAATTTCGCCGAAAAAACTGTGTTTTCTTGTAGTGAACTTTAAAATCAAATAAGCAATAAAAAAAATTATTTCTTATGTAAAAATAAAATTTAAATAAGTAGAAAATTATTTTATAATATGTATAAAAACTATACCTTATAAAAAAATTACTTTGAAAAATAGTAAAAAAGTGTATTATAAGTTATAATAGTTTGGATATTTCATTTTATTGGAACTTCTTCGCTAACATTATATATGTAAGGTTCCTAATATAATAAAAGTATTATTAAAGTTTGGATTCAGGTCTTTAATGGATCGGGCTGTTTAATTTCATATCCTATCTATTTATTTCGGATTACGGATATTCATAATCGAATTTGACCTATCGAATATTTTAATCGAATCGAGTATGCTAAAATTCGAATCGAACTCGGATTGGATTTGGATTAAAATCCGCTCCATTGACAACCCTAGCCGTTGTCCAAGCTAATTCAACCCAAATCTATAGCAGGTAATCCATAGGACCATAATAAGAACCCAAAATATAGATACATCAAAACCCGATCTTCACAATTCATACACAATACAAGCCCACTAACATAACCCATAAAAAAGTATTTAGGCCCAATTATTGTAGCCCACTATTGAATTTTGCTTTCAAGTCCCATCATCCCACATCGATCAAATAATATATTTTAACAGGGCTTTCATGCAACAATGTGTAACATTAAGCACGTCCCTTCGGGGACATTTGATAAAATTGCAACGATACAGAGAAGATTAGCATGGACCCTGCGCAAGGATGACACGCATAAATCGAGAAATGGTCCAAATTTTTTTCTATTTCAATTTTTTGATTTTTTTATTGTGCATCACACACACAAAAAAGAAAAGAAAAGAAAAGATAAACCCATTCTTCAAAGCAACAATGCAATGGTTCCAGACTTGCAGTGATTGATTGAATTTCTACGTGTTATTTTAGTGTCAAAGCATAACGAATTTGCTTTAATATTTTTTTTTATGGTTAATGAATTTGCTTTACTTATTTGTTTATTTATATGCATACGGTTTACTAATTGAGAATTGTTTCTTTGTCTCCTACCTTATTTTAGTTTATATCGAACTAAAGTTTACATGTATATTTTTGAAAATTTTAGATCACCCTCCCCTAAATTATATAAAAACCTTTTAATATTTTATATAAATTCGACATTGCCCCTCCACACAAAAAATTGTTGGCTCCGTCATTGATTAACAAGTACATTTTATTGCATGATATTATGATATTTAACTTTCAAAATACATATCCGTGTAGAAATTTAGCAGGATATCCGTCTATAGTAGTATGACGAGTTTAGGTATCTGATTTAGGTTGGTTTTATGATGATTCTGTAAAGTACTATTGATTGTCACTCCCACAAATAATCTTCTATCCAAATGTTAATTATGAGAACCTCCCTTGAAAATTAGTGAAATTTTCACCAATCGTTCTTTCGAAATTACTTAAACCTCGCCACTAAGTTTATAGAGTTCATTACAATCATTTGGATTTTGGGTAGAAATTGCTTATTTTAGCAAAATATCTAAATGGATCTGAATAATGCACACAATAAGAGGATATGGCAAGAATTTATAGGTCATTTACATTTTCTGTTGTTCAACAATTTCTATTCTAACCCTATCAAATGTAAATTTTCGTAGACTGAGAGTAAGGTTTGGGTCATTTAGGAAGGAAAAGTGGTGCAATATGTTATTTCACTAATTTTTCAAGGAGGTCTCCGTAATTCACCCAACATCATTGTTTTTATTGTTGGAACTATAATTTGCCTCATACAAATTCCCACACTTCTTTTATGGATCTACACACACATTTCTATACATATGCACAGATTCAATGTACTACCCCCTAAAATCTATGGAAAAATCATATGAAGCTACTGTCATGAGGTAACATCTATGGTAACCGAAATCGTCATAGAGCAAAATGCCACACTTTAATGGAGCTGCGATATTGATGCAACAACATCATTTCGATTTGGTGGTCGTAGCAATGGAGTGTGATTCAGTTAGTTCCACGAGTTTTTTTTTTTCAAAATATTATTCCTATAAAAAATTATTCGCAAACTATTACTTTGTCAAAAGTATTTCCTATATTATTACTTTTGTTTCCCTCTATACTATAATCCACAAACACTTTTAAAAATGACCTTGTGCTGTTTTGTGACACGGCAACTGCGTGTCCGAGAATTAAAAAGGCAAAAGAAAAAAGAAAAAATTCGAAACAGTTTCGGACACGGCTAAAGGTGTGCCCGACACGTTTGGACACAGATGGACTTTTTTTTATATTTTATAAAATATAAATGGGTTTTTTTTTGAAATTTTAAAAAGGTTAGTTAAAAATTGAAAATAAAAAAAATTAATCATAAACTAATTAATCAGATTTAGAGTATTTCTCATTTCGCATCATCATTTTCTTCTCTCTCTCTCTCTCTATATATATATATATATATATATATATATTCTTCTTTATAAATCTTCAATCATAAGTTATTTGCTAGAGAATTCACGATGGTTTATTTTAATGATAAATATTTCTATTTATCTATCACATATTCTAATTTAATAAATTATAACTAACATATAATATAATATCATTTTTAATAGCAATGTCGGAGCCACGTAGTGTCCTAGAATTTTAAAATTTTCCTTCTCACTGTGTCAGTGCCATGCCATGTCCGTGTCTGTATATGTGCATCATAGCCAATATATTGCACTGTAAGCAAAAATAAATTGGAAAAATAGGTTATCCCCCTTAATTACTCTCTTTAAATCAAAGACCCTCAGTGAATAGATTTTTATACCATTTAACTACTTATCCTTCTATGTAATACTTACCCTTTTATATCCAATGAGTTGTTATTACTATCCTTCAACATTTTTTTTCTCATCATCTTTTCACTTTTTTCACCATTTCTTATCTTTGTTTCTTTATTCTTTGTTTTCTTCCTTTAATTTAAAATGTTATTAGTAATCCCATCCGAGTTTCATCTTAATAATTGATATATTACTAATTTGAGCTTAATATTAATAGGTGATTTTATTCTTACAAAACAATAATTGGAGAATTACTTCAATTGTTTATACTTTTTTTAATTTAATATAGTGAGTGATTATTAACATAATTTTGTTAAAAATTACCCATATATATTTGATTTTTATGATTAATACTTAATTATGATATCAAAAGCATATTTAGCAATTTAAATTTATAATTCTTGATGTAAAATTTATTTCAATATCAATTTACAATTTTAGAATTGATTGTCAATATAAGGCTAGAAATGTGATACTTTTCATTATCACGATATATATTTCAAAGATGACTAAAAATTTATAAAAATAAAAAATGATATTACGGTTTCAATTAATATTTTTTACTTATATATTTTAAAAATCAATTGAACATGAAATTTTATTATACTTTTTAAGTTTTTAAAAATATTTGACTTCTCATGTTTTAGATAAAGAGCTTCAAGTGTTTCCTGATTTTTTTAATTTAGTGGAGTAAATGATAAAAAGTTCGCTTAAAAGCCAATTTGGTCCCATAGTTTCCTGATTTTTTTTTAATTTAGTCCCATATTTTTACCCCTAATCAATTTAGTCCCAAAAAGTTGGGGATTTAATGAGTTTCGCCCCAATCACAAACTACCGTTAGTTATATGGACAGAATAGTCACATGAGAGTCATGCGCCGTTAGTACTAACTAATGAGCGGGAAGAGGAAGGGTCATTCTCACCTGACTTCACTGGAATCCCTAATTTCTTTATCCTTGCCCTAATTCCCAAATCTCAACCCCTTATTCTGTTGAAAAATTCTCCAAATCTCCATAAAATTCATGAGCACGAATAAGTGAAGAACACCATAGTTTTGTAATGGCGTTAAGAGTTGACCATCTTGTTAAATCATTGAACCCAGAATACAATTAGTGCTTGAAACCCCTTATGTTTGACTTTTTTTTTTCTTTTTTTGGTTTTCAATGAAGTACTTTCTGGCTTTTTTTTTTTAGACTTGGTAAAGAAACAGTTTTTTGTAGTGACTTTTTGTGTTTTAGGCATTTGTTGTTAAATTCTTTGTTGGGAATCGAGGTTCAAGTGTTATTTAATATAAATTAGGGGAGTAAATGATAAAAAGTTCTATTTGGGGATGTGTTTGATACGAGAAGAATAGTTTAAGGGGGTAAATTATATATTGGAAGTATAAAGAGATAAATAATATAAATAGGGAGTAATAATATGGGAAATATTTCAGATTGAGTAATAGTTTGGGAATTAGTTTCCACAAGAGTAACATTTTGGCAAAAAAATCTAGTTCTATTAAGTGAGTGCTTGCAAACACTTCTCTTTTTTAGAGAAGTAGAAGTTGTAAAAAAAATTGAAAAAAATAAGTGAGTGATAAAAGTTGGTAGTGTTAGGAAAAGAGTATGAAAAGCGGTGGTTGACTTTTGAAAAAAATAAGTACAAGTTGGAAAAAGCTGCTTCCAGCTTCTAGTTGAGTTTAACTTTTTTTCAGCAAAAACAGGAAAACAAACACTCTTTGTCTTTTTTTTTCAATAAAAGTTGAAAAAAACCTTTTTTACTTTCTTTTTTTTTTTAAGGATTGCAAACACCCCTAAACCAAATGGGGTTGTGACACACATAATGGATTAGATAGGATTTCTATTTGTTAGCTTCAAATCTTCTATATAAACTTGTAATATTGGCACACTCGATGCATGTGTATAATAAAAAAATAATTTGATTTAATGATTTACTAACCTTTTTGGGTAGTTCTATACTATCAAAATATTTTTAATTTTTTAATAGATTTATAAAATTAATAATAAGTAAAACTAAAATAATTTAAAATAAAAAAACTAAGAAAACAATTATAAAGAAATTAAAAGAAAATGATGTTAGAGAGTATTGGAAAATAAAAAAGGATAGAGAGGGGAGGGATGGATGGGGGTGGGGGGAAGAAAAAATGGAGAGAAAATAAAAAGAACATGCAATGAGGAGAGAGGAAAGAAAAAGTTAAAAAAAAAATGACAGACTAAAAGTAATTACTAAAAGGTGCTACCCTTTTATATAATAATATAAATAATACAAATTAGGATTTATCATTCTGTCAAGCAAATAATTCAAAAATGCTACTCAAAGGTTAAATTTAGGCTCTCTTAAGTGAGTTTGCCAACCGGTTTCCTCCCTTGACCTAATTTTGGGATATTTTTGTATGTATCAAGTATTAAATACTATATGGTGACGATCAAGCTAAGTCAACAATGAAATTTCTATAATTCTAACATAGTTTAATACACACTATTTGGTGTTTTTAACACCCTATGCATAAAATATTCATCAAGAGAGGTTCTAATCTTGAGAATATGTATGGGGTCTATATACATTGTATAGAAATGTAGTTTAAGAATTGAAATTTGGAAAATTAATTTCTCACTTTTTGAACCCTAAGAATATAAAGAGCAAGGACAAAATTGTCTATATATCCCATGATTCAAATTCAACTACTACGTTACAATTTACACATATTTTAATATAATAATAATAATTTGAATCACTAGGTATATAAGTGGAATGGGTACTCAGTCCATTGAAGAATCTCTCAAGAGTGGATATGCAAGAATCAATAGTTGTTTTCGAATGTTTAGAAATATTTGTACTCATATAAGGACAAGATGAGATTTAGTTTTGATTATAGGTACTTTTCTTTTTATTTTATTTTTCTATTTTACTTTATTTTATTTTTATTATTATTATTATTTTGGATTGGGTTGGGGGGGGGGGGGGGGTTGTAGTCATAGGTTTTTGCACAAGAAAGAAAAGAACAACTTAAATGCTATTCAAGAACATACCAATCAAATTGCTACCTAAATAATCTCTATCTGAAGTATTTACCAAGAGTTTTAGTTATGGTTTTTTGTTAAAATATTCATATTCTCTTATTTTCCTACCAAAAATTACACATGAATATCTTTGAAGATATGCTATTTTCTCAAAATAGTCGTTTTAGTGATATATTTTTAAAACACAATATTTTCAAAGTACGTGAATCTCAATTAGTACTTTTTCAAGAACAAAAGAAAATTGCACAATTTTGAAATCATTTGTAGCAACTAGCAATACTTTATGAATCAATTACTTTTATAATAAATAAATTAAGTTTGACTAATGATAAATCAATTTAGTTTGATTAATACTTTGATGAGTTGTGACAATAGACTTAACTTTTTTCTACGTAGGAGTACGACTTAAGATCATCAAGCCTCGACGGGATGGAACTGGCCAAATGTGGGATAACCATTCTACTTAGCTTTCGGTACGTCGATCGGCACTTTGATAAGCTTTCTTTACGCCAATCAACACTTTGGTAGCTGAACTTGAATATTCTATTAATTAATTAAAAAAATGAAATATTGTACTATGTTAAAGAACTAATATTAGGAAAGTAAATGAATGAAGTTTAACCGTCCAGGTTATTGTTTGATTATTGTACGAGTTAGGGGTCGCGAAATGGGTCGAGACTAGTGAGTCGAACCCAATCTAACTAGTTTTGAATTGGGTTGAATTTTAAATTTTATAAATGAGTTGAAGCAGATTGGGTTTTAGTAGGCTTCAAAATGTTTTGAATTTTAAATGGGTCTAATGTGTTTTCTAAATAGGTCCATACAATTTCAAAATGGTTTCAACAAAAAAAAAGAAGAAGAAAAAAATAAACATTATAATTAGATAACACTTTACAAATTTGAAAAATGAATGATAAATTTGTTTTGGTGAATTAAAGAATATGTTATACAACAAATAAATAGTTGAAAATTATACAAAATTATATAGGAGAAAATATATTTTATTTTGTTATCACTTAGTAGAGTCTTGTGTTTTTAATAAACAGCCACCGCCCCATGGTGTGTGATGTTTTCCTAATTAAAAGATGGGAGAGCACCCTTTCTCTCGAAGTTACGAGGACATTTTGTAAAGTTTCTTCTATATGGTTCTCTCAAGCACCCTAGCATACTCTACTTATTCACCTGTGTCAGTTTGAGGTACGCCTCGAGAACTGCTACCTTTAACACTCCAACTATATGCTTGACTTACCTTTAATTTACAACTGAAATTGGATTGGGGACTGAGAGTGCTACAACAGAGAATGCCCCTACCACGGAAATATATAGCTCTATAACATAGTTTTTAGTAAATGTAGAGTCTCTTGCCTGTCTTCCAACTTCAAAGAACTGCATCAACCTATAATCAAACCAATTATCAACCCAATACATTCGCAACTTGTTCTCTACAACCCATTTGCAACTCAACCCAATCCAATAGAACTCAACCTCAACCAAGCCTAGCTCACCCACGTACCACCACTAATACAAGTCAAACTCAAATTAACCTTTAAACGTGCCAACTCGACGGAGTAAGAATTCATTTGTTTTTAACTCTTTATCGTTCTTTATTATTTTTTATTCTTTATTCATGTGATGCCTTAATGAATAAATATCGGACAATATGAATTAAATGGGAGAAGATATGTCTCTTGGTTAATTCTTCTTCTTAAGCAAAGACGATTGTTCAAATTGGACAGATTTGGATATGCAAACTAATGTAGTCAACTTGGAGATTTGAAGACTGCATGTGCGATATTCGTGGAAAGTCAATCGGTTCAAACTCTTGGTAACCACAACTTGGGATTTTAGAACTTGACGATTTAGTGTAAAACTTAAAACTCTTGGTAACCACAACTTGGGATTTTGGAACTTGAAGATGTAGTGTAAAACTTCGAACTCTTGGTAACCACAACCATGGTTCGCCGTAACAGTCGCGAGGAATAGAACGGAAGTCATCGTTCCAGTTCCATTGCACTATCGCGGAACGGTCGAGGCCATTCCGCACCTTTTGAAATTTAAACATAAAAAATTATATCTCAAGTAGACAATTACTAATATGATGATATCTTTTAGAGGCCATTCCGCACCTTTTGAAATTTAAACATAAAAAATTATATCTCAAGTAGACAATTACTAATATGATGATATCTTTTAATAAATCTTGTCTTTCCAATTTAAATTATATATATGTAAGTGTATATATATAATAAACAATACACATATATGTATATATACTTGGTCCTCAACTTTGTCTAATTTCTCCATCTATTTCATCTCTGTTTTCATCTCTATTTTGGTCGGAATGCTCTATTCTTGGGTTGGTGTCAATGTTCCGACCATTCCGGCCGTTCCGTCCCTTCCATTGCTGTGACGAAGCAAAAGAACGGTGGAACGGCCGTTATAAAGCAACAACGCCTCCGCCCGCAACAAGCACCAGAACAGCGGAACAGAGGCCGACATTCTGGTTCCGTTCCGGCCATTATAGCGGCGTTCCGGCAAACCATGACCACAACTGCTTCAAACTCAAAAACTTGATGATCACATCTCAGAGACATGTAAAACTTTGAAGTATGACCTGCTCAAAGGTTTAGTGATTGGATCTTGGAGAATGTAGAAACACAACTGCCTCAAAGATCGGAGACTATTTAATCATTTGTAGTTCACCCGGCAGCATGGCTTAGTAAATGCACTTTGAAATTCGTAGGGGCTGGAAGAATATTTCTGGAGATGTTTGGTGATTATCCTGGCTTAAATTGTGGATTTGAAAGACTTTGAGAGAGCTCCTTGAACCTTGAAACTTCGGCTTTTTGTTTCAAATTGTGGAATTTAGGGATTAATTTTTCAAATGGTGCAATCTTCATTTTTTAATGGAATCCATGACCCGTTATGCAAGGGCGACTCCACATTGGGGAATGCGTGGTCAGGCAAACCCATTAACAATTTTTTTTATACAATTATATACTTATAATAATTTATATTAAATATTAATTAATTGTTTATATGTGACCCGTTGACCCTAACTTAAACTCTTAAAAAGTAGTAATTGACCCGTTATATTTTGAATGTTCAAAATAATAGATATACTAAAAAAGCCCACAATCAACATGTAAGAAGATAAAAAGTCTAATTAAAGTTGTCCTAGATTTGAAGTAAAACATTACAGTCAAGTAAGAAATTGAAATTTTAAGCAACTTAAAATTATCATAAATTTATGAAGCAATTTATATGTGATGGACAAATATTTGAAGAGAAAATCAAAGCTGTTAGAGGGATTCATCAAATGAAGAAAGTAGTCAAGATTATTTAAAGTGCAATTGAAAGATAATCAATTTTGAAAGTATTCATTCAAAATCGCAGTAGCATAAGAAAATTATAGATTATCAGTCAAATGTCAAATGATTTGGACGAAATACAAAGATGGCATATACAAGAAAAGCTATGTCAACCTCAACCTTCACATCATTTTTTTCCACTAAAGTGACACTGGTGGGGTGATGCGTCGATTCAATTAAGATTGGTTCAAAAACATAAGGAGTTGGTTGAAATACAATATTGAAAAAGATGCTCTGTTTGCTTAATTTTTGATATTTTTCAACCAAAATTCGGAAAATAGAGAAGATGTTCTTAAATTATTGATGGTTTATGCGTGAAACAGGAAATACAAAGTTCAAATCCATGCAGCAGATCCTACTTGAACATCTTTGGTATTATCTTCTTAATCAGATAATTTCAAGATCTATCTCAATTTTAAATTTTTCTTCTCTAAAAAGATGATAGTTCTTGCTGTTGTAAAATACGCATAACAAGTTGATTAAAAGGACAATGCCCTTTCTTATGGGAAAAAGGACAATGCCACAACCAATGTTTCAAAAATCAGACCGAATCGGCCAGTCAGACAGTCAATTAATCCATAAAGCGGATTGGTTAGAAGTTGTTGGAAAACAATAAAACAGAATATCTAAAAATTCGATATTCTCGTGGGTGAATTTATTCATTAATATAAATACAAAGCAATAACAATTTTACAATAAAAATACTATAGCCAAAAGCAAAATAAATAATGCTGTAAACAAATAAATAAATAAGAAAGTACAGTAGACTTATCAGTATTTATTTGAAAAAGTACGATGGAATCACAGGGTTGAGCCGATTTGCCTTAAAGAAATATTCGCCCCACTGACCAGTGCGATGGGCCTGCGATACTCCTTCTAGGATAGGATAGTTCAGAGGTCCGTTCCAAGTCGCACTGCTACTTTGAACCTTACTTCGAAAACTAATCAGCTCAAGTGGTGGTGTATGTAACACAAAACACACAACCGAAAGAAACAAAGTATATACACTCAAAGACTGATCAATTTCTTAAAACAGTATACTTTCTATTCTCTCTTTGTTTCGTTCTGTGTCTTTTGCAAGGAACTAGGAGACAACTTATATAGGGGGGAGGAGACAGCTAGAGTTGAATGATGGCACATTAATGCACGGTCAAAACCGCCCGCACACCAACGGACACACAATGCACCTGGATGCAAAAACAGAAAAACATTCGAAAGCCTGTTGTTTGACCAGATAATGTGTCTAGCGTCTTCAAATCGCGTTAAATAAAAATACAGTAACGGAATTCAAAATCAGATTTTGAATAAATTACACAGGACAATTCAGTAAAAATAAGCTCGAGACTAAGACAATTCGCCCAAACGCCAACACTCGCACCTGGTCCGTGGCCGAAGCCAAGTTGGATCGGGCGGGCGACGCACATGTGTGGGCTGTCCATATGCGGTACTTAGTTGTTTTGTTTACACTATAACAACTATTTAACTACATAAATACTAGTATTGTCAAGGCCAATATATCCGATGTGTGATATTTTACACAGCTTTAAACACGTTTAGACAACATTACCTTAAGTTTTATCTATGGATTTTCATTAGAAATGCTTTAATCCTAGATTAATCCCCATGTAAAAGTCATCTTAACAAGCCATTTTCTAACAGAATTAAAAAACCAAATGGATTTATAAATCGGTTTATTCTGAAAAAAATTAGTAATAACCGTGGTTGGACCTACTGGACCGTAAGAACCGAGCAAGTTCCAAAAAATTAAGAAAATTGAAGATCAAAAGGCAAAAAATCAACAATTTCTAATTTCTCTTTCTTCCCTCACGTTGTTTCTTCTCTGTCTCTCCTTTGTATTTTTGCTTTCTCTCCAAATCTCATTGTTCTTCCAAATTCATAACTACTAGTTGATTTCCAGATAATTTATCTATCAACTATCATTTTATGGTTTTTTTACGGGTGTTTTTTTAAGGTTTAATATTTTATATAATTAAGTATAATTAGATTTAAATAGTTTATAAATATATTGCATTTAAATTATAGTAGTGAAAATGACTAAATGCAACAAAAGTCAGATTTTTAAGAATATTTTTATTATTTATTATTTAAAGTATTTTAATATAGTAATAATTATTTTTAAAATAATTATGACATCACTAATTCGATCGTTTTTGACCCAATGGCTTACTAATGGCCCGTGAACCGATTGATTTTTTGGTTTAATAAACAGTTTAATTTTTAGAACATTGACCCTAACTCAGGGGTTCCTGTGGAAAAGAATGCAACTTTTGTCCTTTAAATAATGACAAAATTTCTTATATATATTTTCTTCCGTCATGCAAGCTTTCAATGGAACAATTGGAGAAATTATACTCAGAAAATAAAATTTGGTCATTTTTCTCATAGATGTTTGTTCCTTAGTTTTGATTTTACAAAAGGACAGTAAATAACTACCAACAAACATTTTTTATTTTCATAATACATGCTTGCACACCACCGGACACTCACACACAATCAGAATTCGAATTCGGTTAGTTCACCCAGTAACCGAATCCTAGAGGATTTATATTCATTATTATTGAGTTTGAATTCGATAAAAATCCAAAATCCAATAGGAAAATCTTATTAATAACTAAAGGAATAATTACATTTCCACCCCTTGAGAAACACAAAAATTACAAGTTGTACCCCTTTTGTTCGAAAAACAACAGAACTTGAAAATGAACATTACCAGAACACCCTAACCCGTCGTGGCTCCAACTGAAAAACGTATGGTTTCTCTATTTTACGCCTCTCTTGAATTTTCTAGCTTAATGTTCCAAAGGATGCCCCTTGTAATTTGTTAAATTTGATAGGGTCATTTTGTTATATTTAACTAATCACAATAGAAAATTTGAAAAAAGCATTTAAACATAAATACTAATTTCTTTTTTTCTAACTTAATAAATTAAATTTATTAATAACTAAATAATAATTAATTACAAAGTAAATATGATTCAAGTATTATTGTATATCTATTCAAATAAAACATCTTTAAAACATTTTAAATTTATTTTCATTAATCACAAATTAATTAATTACAGACTAAACAATTTAACTATTAAAGGAACAATTAAGCAAAAACATTTAAATAAAGCATGTAATCCAATGTTTTCTTACTAAGGTTAAACAATAACAAAATCAGAAACAAATAAAAAAAATACAAAATAAACTTTCTTCAACAACAAACAAAAAATAAGAGAAAAAATCTTTCCATCCCAATTAGTTGCCACCCACCCGCAAACCCCAGATCTGTTGTTTGGTTTCCTCTCCATCATTCTTCTTTGTAAACACTTCTAATATCTCCCTTTCCCATCTTTTTGCTTCCAGTACCACTGTTATAGCCACCCACGGGAGTTTGTGCCACCGCAACCCGCACTGGTGCCATCGTAGCCACGCCATATGTGGTGATGGACTCGGGATTTTTTCAATAAATATAGGATTGGTACTCTTCTCTTATCACTATGCCAAATCTTTATATAGGAGCAACAAATCTGAAGATCTGGATGAGCGCGAAAAAGGGAGAAAAAAGAAAAGAGTGAGAGGAATGAAGGCTTCAAGCTTTTGGGTTTACTACTTTGGTGACAACGGCCACCCGCCGGGGGGGGGGGGGGGGGGGGGGGGCGGGGGTTTCAGTTCCAGGATAACATTTTCTTTTTTGGCGTTCGGCACAGACGTTGATGGCAGTGGAGGTGGTTGTAGCGCTGAGAAGAGAATGAAGGAATGGGAAAGAAGGAAGGGTTTTTTTTTTTTTTTTTTTTGTTGAATATTTAGTCCATGAGGGGTATAAGAGTCTGTTACATAATAAGAAATATTTTTCTATTTTTTTTTCTTTTGAATTATATGAATGGGTATGCCGGTCATCTTATATGTTATTGGGTCGGGGAGTCAACCCATAAGGGTGTGTCAGTAATTTTTATTTTTAAGAGGTGAGTTACCTGTAATTTTCAAATAAGAGAAGTACAAACTGTAATCTCTGTATTTTCTTGAGGAGTGTAGAAGTAATTAATCCTAATTAAAATATTTGTAATTTTAAGATCAAATAATCAATAAAAAAAAATTATTCCTTACGTAAAAAAAATAAAATATAAAAAAGTAGAAAATTATTTTGGAATATGAATAATAAATATAAATTATTTTGTTAAAAAAATACATTGAGAAATTAAAATAAAAGTGTATTCTTAATTATTATGCCTTCATAATACATTCTATTTGAATTTTTTTTACTAATACTAGCTCTAACCCCGTGCCTAGGCATGGGAAACGACTATTTTAGTACAATACACACACACACACACACACACACTGGTAATGAAAAAATGAGAAAGAATGATAACTTTGATATATATAAATTTGTTTACAAAAATAAACTAAAGATTGGTGGACAACTATTTATTATATTTTGTTGCAAACTCAAAGTAAAAATATATGCGAATAAACTTATATGAATGTATACTTTAAGTTGAAATATGGAATCAAAAATTATAATGTATAGTGTGCAATAATTTTCACTATTTTTTAAGGACTTCTTTTAAAACATTTCAAATTAAAAGAAAGTGTGTTAACTTAATGTAAGTATATACTCAAAGGTTTAATGCATATAATTTCATTAAATATATGAATCTTAAGAACATGCTAAGTTATTGTATGATATTTGTCATGACACTTATTTGGAATAGTATATTACCTTTGTCATATAATTAAGTTGGAGAGTCATTTTTCTTTTTCTTTTTCTTTTTTAAGCAATTTATTAAGATTTTGTATTTTATTATTGAAATTTTTGAGTTCACCTTCCAGATTTCTTCACACACTCTCTAATACTTTATGAACTTTTAAATACATTATAGATATGTGAAGCAATTTAAAATCCAATAAATGGCACTCTTATAAGAATTTTAAAAGAATCTAGTAGAAATGGATAATTATAATAATTATCCAACAATAAACTTCTAAACACAGAAAATCAAGATTTTTTTTTTCAATCTGAAAAAGTCATCTAGATGATTCTTTTATTTCAAAAAATTCACAAATCAGCAAACCAATAAAGTTATTCTTACAACAAAGTTATTCTTATAACTGTTGGCGATTAAATTTTCACCCAATTAAAAAATTGACAAGTGTAAATTAAAATATTAAATATTAATTATTTTTTCTATTTTATATTTTGAAATTTCCTAAATTTAATTCCAATATTAAATAATTGATTTTAATTAATATTTTCAAATTTATTTTACCGGCGAATGAGAAGCCGCCAAGTGTCAATATGAAGTGTTCCTACCAATCAAATCAGGCCGTGTGGCCCGAAAGTCTAAAACCAATCAAAAGGTGACAAGTGGTGCATTTGGACGCGCTGGTCAATCAAATCATGACACACAAATAATATTTCTCTTTTTAAAAAATAATTTATATTAAAGAGATAAATACCGAGAAAGTCGGTAGCAATCCGAATACCCTACATAAATGTCTATAAAATAGGGGGTTATTTGGGACTCAAAAGAAACATCAAGAAATCTTCAAGAACCTAAGAAGTCAAAGAGATCTAGAAGTTTCTCAAGTCAAGCTCAAGAAGATTTGTGAAGATCAAGGCAAAATTTATGGTATTCTTCACGAAAGTCATCAAATCAAGGCGTTCAATCCGTGATCAAGGTGTTAGGCCTGCATATTGGTATTTCCCCAAAGTCAAAACCACAATGATTAAGGCAATGTTCCAAGCATTTTTTGTGAAAATCATCCAAATAAGGCGTTTGATCTGCAATCAAGATACTAAACGACAAATCAGCGTTTTTCCTAAGACAAATTCAAGTCAAATCCACGGTGTTCATCGAAATTTTTGGCGTTTGATTCATAATCAATCAACAAAGCTTTCGAATCGCGTTATTAGAAGGTCAAGTCTAATTTGGAAAAAAGAATCAAAAGATTAGTTTTTTAAGAGCTTATTTTCCACTAAATTATATTATTTTTTCCTTAAATTCAAATATTTGTCATATATTTCTTGCTTTGTAATTTGTATTTGCAGACTTGAAATTTTATGTGAACAATAACAGTACTACATATTAAATTAATGAACAGTATGACAACAAAACAAACTAAATTAATAGAAAATCTTAATAAAACCATTAATAAAAAATTTAAAAAATAAAGAATGAGATAACATAAATGAGGTAATAAGTAGAGAAGCGATAGAAACTATCAAAGAAATATAATTTTTGAAAAATACCATATATTAATTTTTGTTAAAAAATGAGCTTTAGTCATACATATGTATATGAATTATATATGTGTATATGTATATGTATATTTTACATAAGTGACTAATTAAGTGGAATAGTCAAACCAAAGAATGTAATGAAGTTTGAGAAAATTCTTTTTATTATTTTGCAAAAACTTCAATGATTGAAAATACTAATAACTACAAAGCAAACTAAATCAATAAACGCTTGAATAAAGCAAAATAAGACAATGTAAATACCAAGAAAGGGGTAGAAATGATTAACAAATTTTAGAAACATCATCAAAATTGAATTATGAAAAGAAGAAAATAAAAAATGAAGTATGAAAAAGGAAATAAATGAAAAATATGATGACATGAATATGAAAACGGAAAATAAAAGAGGAAAATGACTTAACATACAATGAATTTCAATGACAGATAACTAATCAAACTAAATACGTTTTTGTTGGAAATGAAAAGAAGAACAAATACTTGATGAATAGAAGGAAAATGAATGGTTGATGTTTCTTTCAAATGCAAATCTTAATAAAATTTGTACCAAATATTTAAATACCAAAAATATGAGATATGAAAAGATTTTAAATTTAAATTTAGTTATGAACAAACTTCTATGAAAAGTTTTTGAATTTTTTAGATAAAGATAAACAACTATATACTTATTTTAATTTAAAAAATATATATCTATATATGTTCATACATGAAAAAATGAAATATTTATGTATTGAAGTTAGAGAAAATTCTTTACTTATAAAAAAAAAGTTACAGAAAATCCTTGATATGGCAATACAAAACATAAATGAACAAAAAAAAAAGAGAATCAAATTGAATTAATAAGAACATGGATAGAACAAATCAATAAAAAAATTGAAGAATAAAACAACTTAAAGGAAAAACAAAATACATAGAAGTTGTAGAATTTTTTTAAAAAAATAATTTGAAAAACAATAAATATTAACTTTTATAGAGGGGAAGTGCTTGACTTATATTAAAATGTTTAAGAAGAAATGACAAATTAAATAGAATCGTTGAAAAAAAATATTTATGAAAGTTTGAAAAATCCTTCTTATTATATCGCACCAAATTAAGTGAATAAGAAAATAGTAATGACAACAAAGCAAACTAAAAATAAAAAATAAAAACATTGAATACACAAAACATAATAACTTGAATAATTAAATTATGAAACAACAAAAACAAAAGAATAAATTGCAAAAAGTAGTAGAAATAAAAGAATTAATTTGAAATCATCTAGTTAATGAATAAAAAATAATAATAACGATAAATCAGAGTGAAAAAAAGAACTTGAGTATAAAAAAATAGTAACAACTTGAAGATTAGCATGGCCCCTGTGCAAGGATGACACGCATAAATTGAGAAATGGTCCACACATAATTGATTTGTTTTGAGACTTAACGAAATAAAAGTTGTATAAAGTCATAATAAACACAATTCTTGAAGGAAATGACACATATAATAAACACAGACTTAATTTTTCATATTTATTATGTATTATTTATAAAAAAATATATTCTACAATGTACCCCGACAAACGTGTGGCATTTAGTTTTTTTTTATAGTTAAAAGTTAATATAATTTACTGTTACCCTAAAAAAATTAATCTTTCAAATAAAAACAATAATAAATGGAATAACAATAAATATACATAACAAAAACTATAACAAAAAATAACTTAAAAAAAAAATTAAAGCCAGTCATGATTATCAAAAACATAAATTTTTAACATCCGAAAATTTATAAATTTATTTCTGATTTTTTTTATTTTTTTTCGGCCCAAAATATATACCGAAAATATTTAAATTTATTTTTAAATAAATAATTTATTTTCGGCGGAATTTTCCGCCGAAAATTCCGCCGAAAATATATAAATTTAATTTCTTTTTTTTTTAATTTTTTTTTCGGCGGAATTTTCGGCGGAAAATTCCGCCGAAAATATTTAAATTTATTTTTTAAATATATAATTTATTTTCGGCGGAATTTTCCGCCGAAAATATATAAATTTAATTTCTTTTTTTTTTTAATTTTTTTTCGGCGGAATTTTCGGCGGAAAATTCCGCCGAAAATATTTAAATTTATTTTTTAAATATATAATTTATTTTCGGCGGAATTTTCCGCTGAAAATTCCGCCGAAAATATATAAATTTAATTTCTTTTTTTTTTAATTTTTTTTCGGCGGAATATTTGGCGGAAAATTCCGCCGAAAATATATAAATTTATTTTTTAAATATATAATTTATTTTTGGTGGAATTTTCCGCCGAAAATTCCGCCGAAAATATATAAATTTAATTTCTTTTTTTTTTATTTTTTTTCTGCGGAATTTTCGGCCGAAAATTCCACCAAAAATATTTAAATTTATTTTTTAAATATATAATTTATTTTCGGCAGAATTTTCCACCGAAAATTCCGCCGAAAATATATAAATTTAATTTCTTTTTTTTTTTTTTTTCGGCGGAATTTTCGGCGGAAAATTCCGCCGAAAATATTTAAATTTATTTTTTAAATATATAATTTATTTTCGGCGGAATTTTCCGCTGAAAATTCCGCCGAAAATATTAAAAAAATAATTTTAATTTTTTTTTTTAAAATCCGCCGAAATATTTCGGCGAATAATTCGGCCGAAAATTTTCGCCGAAAATAGCGCGTTTTTTTGTAGTGATTATTGACACTCCAAAATTGTTATTGGCATTTTATTTTTGTATTTTTATTTATAAATTGACTAAAACGCCCATCTATTTTAAAATATTATTAAATACATTTTATCCCTTAATTATATACTATATATCATTTATATACTAATAAATTAACACTCCCCCCCCCCCCCCACACATTCCCCAACCCCCCCATCAATTATATATTTCGATAAAAGTACCCTTAAATTTATGCAAATGTATGTAAGTATGTATTTATATGTATATATATATGTATTCACAAAGTATTTATACCGATTTTTATAATCTAATTTTTATTTTAAATATGTTTTAACTAAAATCAAGTTATTTACTCTTCAATCAAAAGTAAACTTTAGACAATTTTAAAGTTATATAATAATATTATTTTCATTAATTACTTCAATTTGCTATATGTTTTTTTTTCCGAAACAAATTGGTATACTTATTTCTAAAGAATTTACATTTATTTAAATATATCATAATTGAATTTAATAAAAAATATATTTAAATTATAATTAAAAAATATTTATCCACTTTTATTCAACATAGTCTAACTTTACTTAGAATTTACACTTAATAAATTTATTAAGTTAGAGAACTAGAATTGCTTTTTGTATTAAATTTGTAGGTATTATCACAACAATTTATTAATTTACTTTTATTTCAATTTTCTTAAACTAGAAATTATTTTAAAAATTAAAATATATTTTTTTAACTAATAAAGGATTTGAAGTTGAATTTAGAATACTAAGGAAAAAATAAAAATTGTATAAATGGAAGTGGTATGAGGGAAAATTTGATCAATTTGTTAGTTGAGCGAGGTAAGTGTCACCATTTGATAGTTTAGGGGAGTGAATGTGACATAGTAAATAGTTGAGAGAGTCTTATCAAACCCCCCCCCCCCCCCCCCAAAAAAAAAAAAGAGGAAGTAAATTGTATCCAATCACATTTTAAAATAGAAAGACATTTTAGTCAATTTATCAATAAAAGAAAAAAGAATGGAATGACAATAATAATTCTTTTTTTTATTTTTCGATTTTTTTTCACAGGATAGTACTTGATATTTCACAGATAAATAAATTGCAATGGGAAATTATGGAAGTTAGATAAAAAAAAATGGAGACTTGAGATTGTAGATTTAGACATCAGGAAAGCTATATTAATTCTCCAACTAGTTCCATGAAGTATATTGTTAACTTTTTTATTTCTACTATTTATTTTTTTTTTGTTCCTGGATTTTATGAATTACTGGGGGGATCAATTAGGATTATAGCTTTGTCGTTTGGCATGTTTAAGCACTGCTCCGTTACATCTTAATTTTTTGCAGCTAATTGTAAGCATCGTCGCAATACAATGAGTTTAGGTGCGCGATTTAGGGTAGGGGTGTCAATTCGGGTGGATTCAGCTCGGGCTGAGGCATAGGTATAACATAAAAAATGCCAATCTAAATCAGACCCAATTCGATGTTCAACCCAAACCTGGCCTGATTAGGTTCCGGTTGACCTGATTTACTTTCAGGTCAACCAACAACCCAATCTAAACCATTTTCTTTTTTTTCTTTTTTTTTAAAAGAAAATTTTGATTATGACAAAAAAAAAAAGTTATAAAAAAACTACAAAAAGAGATATTAAAAAAAAAGAAATCAATTTAATATTTTAAAATAAAGACCACATTAGCGTAAATATCATCATCAATTTCTAAATCATTCTATAAAACTATGAAATTAGTTGAAAATTTATGATTGATGAGGTAGGAATTTCTCAAATAAGTTACAATGAAAGTTAAATAACTAATGAGAAGGAAATACTATACTTTACATACTATTAAAACATTGATTTTAATGTGTACTATATTTATATTTTTTAATCTTTTTTTTTAAATATTATATTTTTCAATAACTAGAAGTTCTTTTTGCCTTCAACATTAAGAATATAATCTTAGAAATGATATAATATGTTTTAACTAATTTAGATTAAAAATTGTTGGTCTCTATAAATTGAAAATATCAATCTAAACTTTAAAGGGTATGGTTTGTTTATGGCATTCTTTACAAAACAATCATACAATCTATTATACCAATTATTCTTGCTAACAATATAAATTGATTTTTTTTTCCTTTGTTAAGAAAATGGTTTAGGAGTACTACAAATTATGTCTTTAATTGTGTTCAAAATTTTATATTGTGAGGTCAAATATTAAGCTAGCGGGTATGAAAAGTTAATGAAAATAAAAAACAATGATAGATGATAATTAAATAAATTATTTTCAAGACTATTACCCCATTGTTAAGTTGTTCTTGATAAAGAGAATATTTGAATTCTTTTTTAATTATATTATTTTGTTTCAAGTTTAACTCCATTATTTAATTTAGTAAAAAAAATAAAATATACTGTATTTATTTTTAAATATAATAATAAATATTTTTTAAAAATAGATAGTTCAAAAGAAAAAAATAAAATAAGTGAATGAATAAAAAAAAATATCAAAGGTTAAAGCCTTAGAGAGTGAAAAATAAACAACTAAGTGAAGAATTTTTTTTTTTTTTATAACTCGGGTTGGGTTCGGGTTGAATTGGGTTTTGGATGATCCGATATTCAATTTCGGCTTATTAGGGTGACCCGAACCAACCCGATTTTATTTTTCGGGTCAATTTTCGAGCCCGACCTGATTTGACCTGAACTCGAAAATCCCAAATCCAAACTTTTTTTTTTTTTCGGGTGGATCGTGTTTAGTTCATCTGGTTGGGTTAATCTTTAACACCCCTAAATTAGGGTGGTTTTATGATTCATTTCGTGAAGTACTAAGTAAACAATCCCATTGTCTCTTCGGTTGTCACTCTAGGAACCTCCCCTGAAAATTAGTTTCTTTCAAAATTAATTATTAAAACCTAAACCTCCGCTCTAAGTTTATAGAGTTTACAATCATTTGAATTTTGGGTAAAAATTTCTTATTCTAGCAAAAATATTCAAATTTAGTTTGTTATACTTATTGAATAGAATTCATACAAACTTTACACTATTAATCTCGAGATCAATATCAATAGCTCAATTCATTTTTTAATCCTAACCAATATGTTGTACCACACAGAAGGAAAAAATAATTAAAAGCTTAACGATTAATGATGGCAGGAGAGGGAGAGAGAGAGAGAGAGAGAGGAGTCAATTTTGATACTCAACCGCTCGGACGGTTCCCCATTCTCTTCACCAAGATGCATGAACCAGTTCATTAGGAGTCAAGTATGCATGAACCAGTTCATTAGGTCAAAGCTACAAAGTTTTGGCGAGCAATGCTTTTCATTGTTTTTTTTTTCTTTTGGTTTCCTTTTGGAGGAGGGGGGTGTCAGTGCGGGTGATTCAACAAACTTTTTTACCATTTAAAAAAATATCCTGAATTCAAAATCACGAATACCCCTTCTTATTTTCAAAATTTGATAAGAGATTGACAAATTTAAGATAAAGAAAGTATTGACATCATCACTTTATGTAAAATAATTTGAAAAGTCTATTAATGTTTTATTATAATGTAATAATAACCATCAGAATAGATAAACTATAATGTAGATAAAAATTATGAGAGAGATATGCTTATTAAACAGAGTGGCGGAGGGCGGTGGTGGCCGCCCCCTCAATTTTTTAACTCATTTTTAATATATATATATATATATATATATTTATATATATATATATGTTAGAATTTTAAAAGTTTATCTCCCCTAAATAAAATTTTGCCTTTTATATAGATTATATAATAAAAATTTTGATTTTTTCTATTTTATTTTGTTTTTGATGATTTGTTTTTACTCCAATCTTATTTATCATAATTTATTAAATTCTCTATCTTTTTTTTTTTCTCTTTTTCTCCTTCTCTCTTATTTCCATATTGGACATCTGTAGTACCCGAACCTGAATTAATAGGCCAATGGATCAGAAATCGAGTAGTTAAGACTGAAAGAAATGTCAGGTGTTGACCTGGTCTCTTTGTTAGTATTCATAATAATATATTGCTAATTAACACTTGCAAACTACTTAAATCAATACAATATCTATGAAAGTATACAAATCTATGTGTTGGGGCCTGTTTTGACCTTACATTTTAGTTAGGGAAGTCGTTTGGTATGTGTAGTTTACTTTGTGCTCTAAACAAATCAAAACCATCCATCTTTTCCAAATTGAAAAGTCATCAAGTGATATTTGACTTTTGCCTGTCCATTCTCTTACAGAAATTCATCTTTGCTCTTGATTCCCTTTGTGTACAATTTCTGTATACTTTTTGGCCATTCTCAAACTTTAGAAGCTGAGTTTCTTGTAAAAGAAGACGATCAAATGGTAGAAGCTGTAGTTCAAATAGTCATTAGAAAAGCCGTAGATATTATTGGAAATCAACTGTTTCAAACTAATTGTCGCCTGCACCATTTACAGGAGAACATAAGGTGGATAGAAAGGGAGATGAGGACCCTCCAATCCTACCAGAAAGATGCTGAATTGAAGAAAGCTGGGAGTCATCAAGTGTGTAACTTGATCATCAATATACGGGGATCTTGCTCAAGATGTGGAGGATATCTTGGACACTTATCTTCCACAAATTGAATCCCACAACAGTAAAGGGCTGCTTCATTTTCTAAAGCATGCTTCTTGTATTCTTTGTCAGTGTCAAAGCTAATATTTCTTCCCTGGAAATTGACAAAATTAAGAAAAGAGCGGCAGAGCTTGAAGTTTCTAGGACAAACTATGGCATTACAATCGATACTAATGATATCATTAAAATCTCTAGTGAGTAACCACAGATTAACAATGTGCATACTCATATCTTGTAGCTTATTCCATAATTCCTCGCTTTTCCCCATATCCGGACTAGCGTAAATGCCACTACAAAAACATCCACTGCCTAAGTCTTGGGCCAATGATAGAGTGGATAGCTTATGGGAGTACTTCTAGAACTTGGACTTAGATTCTAGCGGCATCCTAAAGCATCCAGATACCACCCTCTTGTCCAATCGTCGGTGCACGACAAACATTCGGAAAACCCAGCCTAGTGGAAATATCCGCTGCTCGTGTCTCTCTCGCCCTAGTCTCTAGTAAAAATACAACATCCAGATTATATTCATTAATTAAATCATGAAAACATTGCTTGAATGCCCTACTACCCGCTCCTTGGCAATTCTATGAAAAGCACCTTCATCGGACGGTTATCAAGATGGTGAGATAGGATAGGATATATCACTGGGATTCCAATCGGCTCCCTCCGCAACTAATCCAATATGATAGTCATCAACCTATGTTGCCGAGCTTTCTCCGCACTGCTCAGTTTCCAATCCATTCTGCAATTTAGAAATGATTGGTTCTTAGGTCAGAAGAGCTTCACTACCTAGTCCACCTGCCAAAATTTTGAGTCTATTTGGGTAATCCAGACCATATTTAGCCTCGTGCCTAGGTTTGACTCTAACATCGGCGAGTTCATGATCTCCCTCTGATACAAGTACCACATCCGTGGATAGGATGTATGAAGGAGGTCCGTTAAGCGAGATGGGTTTGGCTTCAAGTTTGTGGTGGGCTGGGGTTAGTGGTTTCTGATGGGCTAGGGTTATAGGTTTTGTTGTAGGTATTGTGGCTAGAAGTTAGATGGTGGGCTCGAGATGGGTTAGCGAGTCATTGGAGTGAGGTAGGTTAGTCTTTGAGTAGTTGGGGTTGTATGATGGGGGCTGGTTCATTACAGAACGGACCATTGGGGTAGGAATTTTCTAGTAAGGGGCAGGTTCTAGGGCTGTGGTTTGTTGTTCCCGGTGGTTCAGGCCTAAGGGTGGCTCAAGGCATGCCGCCGTTAAGGGTTGATGTCTGGGAGACGTTGGAGGGGAGTACTGGAAGAGATAGTAGGGCCAAGTTTAGTATAACTTTTTATTTTGTCTGGTTAACTTTGAAAAACGCCCGCGTGGCTGTCCTAGGTGTCTCCCAACACCTCAAACTTGTTGCTACTGACAGTTTTGGTTATTTGCTCAGAGCTCTTTTTGCCTGGGTTTTTGGTTTTACCGCTTTTCACAAACATCCATTCACCATATCTGGACTTATGCAGCTTTTCTTGCAATGCCTCCATAGTTGCACTGGGAGGCTAATTAGTGTTTGTACTGGCTTCTGGCGTTTCTCCTCTAACACAATCCGAACTCCGATGGCCAACCTAGCTACATTCGAAACATATAACGGAGAGATTCTCGTACTTGATGGGGAAGATGATTCCATTCACCTCTACAGCCCCAAGCAAAGGTTGATAAAGGTCGATTTAAACACAAAGTTGGGCAAATTTGCCTCTAGAAGCCCAATAAGTGTTGTGGTCGATTTTGACAGGTTTCGCTAAACTTTCAGCAATGGCATAGATTATTTCCTTCATATAATACTCAACGGAGAGTTCTGGGACTCTAACCCATGTAACTGCAAGTGAAGATCCTACCTCTTGAGGGTTGAAAATTTGGAAACAACTTCCTAACCATGAGGTAGTGGTTCACGATAACCCACGAACCCTCCGTAATGAACTCTGCATTTGTCCGGTCGTCGAGCTTAAGAATTATGAAGCAGCTATGGCCTAAATTGATGAGCTCGTATTCTCCTTGGAATATCCTCATATTGTTCACCTATGCTGAGAGGATGGAGAAGCTGATAGATTTGCTAAGCATGCGTAGGATTAACGTCTCCTTCCAAGGGGCCTTGATTTTTGCCTAGTAACTTTTATCTAGCACAATGCATGGTTATGGACAGCTTTCAGATGGTCTGATAATGTGGACTTTGTCCAAGTTTAGCATGCTTTTATTAGAGAATTTAACTATTCCTTGTGTTGAGCTATTGCCCACAAGAGAATCAAAATACATACTTTTCCACTTTTCTCCTGGTGTAGTGATTTCCTGGTTGCCCCCTGTATCCATCATGTGTGTATCCTCATCTACCAAGGAGGTCTTCACTTTCTTAGAGCTACATTGCAGCAGATCATGTTCTTTAGAAGAAATAGAAGGCACACTTCGTTTACCCATATTTTCTCTCTCTAGGTCCGTTCTATATGTATATATACATTTTGGTTGTGTAAGCAAAATGGGTTGAAAGTCATGGTTCCAACCTATTTTATTTAGTTTTGGATTGAATTAGGTCCTCAAATTTTATAAATGGGTTGCAGCGGGTTGCACTTTAGTGCGCCTCAAAATTTTTTAGGTCATAGATGGATTTGAGCAGTTTCTAAATGAGTCAATATAGTTCCTAAATAGTTTCAACAAAAAATATTATAATTTGATAAAATTTTACAAATTTGTAAAGGTAGTGATAAAATTATTCTTGCAAATTAAAGATAATGTTAGATAACAAATAAATAATTGAAAAATATATAAATTTGTATTTAAAAAGATATATTTTACTTTGTATTGAACCTGTTAAGAAAACTGCATCAACCCCTTATCAATCCACATCTAATCCATTCTAACCTAACCCAACCCAACCCAATTACAACCCATTCTCTAGAATCAAGTAAAAACCAACCCATTTTCAACTCAATCTAATAGAATACAACCCAAACCCGACCCAACCCGCCCATTTACTACCTCTAGGTTGTGTTTGATATGAGTTTATATGTGGAATTATATGTGTATCCCACTTATAATTATATGTGGTAGATTTTTTCTAGCTCTTCATAAAACATAGGCCCAATTTTTTATCTATTAATTTATGGAATAATCCATCTCACCAGGGATACAAAAGAATCGAGCTTACTTGCGAGCTTAACAAGCCGGCTCAACAAAGGTTAGAGCTCGAATTCAAATAATTCGAGCCGAGCTCGAATCAAGTGATTTTTGTTCATGGCTCGCGAGCTTTTATTCTTTTAATATTCATTTTTACTTTTATATAATTATAATAAAACTTCATATGTGGCAAAATGGATTTTATTGAGGGTATCCAAATATGCAAATACAATGTGCTAATTTGGATGACCTCAAAATTTCTAAATTTGTTATCAATTTAATAAAAAATATTACTAAATTCGAATTCAAGTTTTTAACTAATCATACTATTTGACTCCATATCCAATTTACTTATTTCAAATTAAGGACATCAGATTTGATCTATCAAATACTTTAATCAATCAAATATACTATAAATCATATCGGACTAAATCAAATTCGAATGAAAATTCACTTCACGGTCATCCCTAAGTGAGAGTACAAAACTCTGATATCTGTTAACATTGTCCATGTTCATTAAGCCCAAATTTATAAAGGCCTGAGCTACGCTTTGGGGCCATAGTGGGTAGCCGATAAGCCCACTCTAAGAACCTCAAACTATATATAGATTTATAGCGGCAGATCTTCACATTTTGTAAGAATACAAGCCTACTTTCATAATCCATAATACACTGTATTGGTCCAAATGTTGTGTCCTGATAAGGAGTTTTGCTTTCAAGTTTCATCATTCCACATTGAAAAAATACTATACTTCATCACAATTTTTATCCAGCATCGTGTATTATTCAGTTTGTTCCTTTGAGGACATCCAATAAAATTAGAACAATACAGAGAAGATTAGCCCCTGCACAAGGATGACATGCATAAATCGAGAAATGGTTCAAGTTTGTTTCTATGTCATTTTTTCGATTTTTTTTTTCCATCTGAATTTTTGATGTTTTCTAATGTTAGGAATTAGGATTAATGACTATGGCATTTGGAGGAAATGATGGAGGGCCAAGCAGGATGAATGAGGTAATCATAAAAAATTGCCTAAATTAGTTACACCAACATAAAAAATAAATCATTTATGCAGCTTTTAATTTATTTATTTATTATACTTGGGTTTGAATTTATGAATAAATTATAGGCTCGAGTCCGAACTCGATCTCTAGTTTGAATATTTCAATTATTTTATTATATTCGAGTTGAGGGCTCGAGTTCGAAAGTTAATATATTATTTATAATTATATAAAAATAAAAATAAATATTAAAACTACAAACAAGAATTACTTGAATCGAATTCGGCTTGAAATTTATATAGGCTCAATTCAAGCTCAGCTCTTATTCAAATTCGAGCTTTAACCTTTATCGAACCCGGCTCGTCAGGTTCGCAAGCATGCTTGATTTGTTTGCATCCCTAGTGTAGATTGATTCATTCTATTATCTGGTTCTAAAACTTTCTCTAATTAATCGAGTCGTGGATATGCAAACATTATGTGACTAATTGGTTCACAAATTGAGACTTGGTTTACTAAAACTATATACACTGCACCACTCTTTCATTTGATATTACCAAAACCTTGCCTCTAAGTTTACAAAATTTATAACCATTAGGGATAGAAATTGCGTACTTCAGCAAAATATGTAGATGATTTTCCCAATCTTAGCCAACATTAGTGTACGCCAGCATAAATTGCACAATAGGAGGACATGGCAGGAAGGCATAGTCATTTATTTTTTCCGCGCACATCAGCCATTTCGATCTAAAATCCTAATAGATCTAAACTTTGCAAACTTACAGGAGAGGTTTTGGTAATTTAGGAAGGACGAGGGGTGCTGTCAGTAATTTCACTAATTCCTCTGGTAGGTCTCCGTAATTAACCAAGCATCATTCCTTTTTTTTTTTTAATTTTTCTTTCTTGAGTTCAATTTTAATAGGGTTGCTCCTCTTTAATTTCTCTACATCTCCTTTCTTTTATCCATTGCTCCATGATTAGGAGAATCAGGTACAACATACCATACTTAATCCCTAAAAGAGTTCCATCTTAAAATTTAATGGATTTTGAAGTTCATTCAAGAATCCATATCATCCAATAAACTGCATGCACTTTTTCTATACATATACACTGATTCCATGGCATGTACTAGCCCCTAAAATCAATGGAAAGAACATGTGAAGCCACTCACATGAGATACATCTATGGTAACTGAAATCTTAATAGCACAAAGTGCAACACTTTAATAAAGCTGCAATATCGATGCAGCAACATCATCCCGACTTGGTGAAAATTTTTTGTATGAACTTGATGAGTTGGTCAATCCATGCACCCTAAGATCAAGATTAAGCCACATCTTAAATATTTGTGCGTCTAACTCCTGACCTAATTTTGTGCATAGATAGATCCCACGCTTGTTGTATATAAGAATTTCCCACGTGGTGGTAATAGTAGGGGAGTGTGATTCAGTTAGTTCTCTTAAGCCAAAAGGGATTGTAACATGCGGAATGGATTAGATAGGGTTTCTGTTTATTAGCTTATAAATCTTCTGTATAAGTAATAGAATTTAGGATTTGTCATTTAAGTTTTGGAGCACTTTTCAAGAAACAAAAAATTGCACACGTTTAAAATTATTTGTCATACTAGTTCATGAATCAATCACTTCTATGATAAATCAATTTAGTTTGACAAATATTTTGATGAGTTGTGACAACATACTTGACTTTTCCTACGTAGGAGTATAACTTAAGATCATCAGGCCTGAACATGCGTTAAAGAACTAATATTAGGAGAGTAAATGAATTAAGTTGAGCAGTCCAAATTACTCAATGAATTGATTTGAAATTCTTGTCAAGATGAACGTATTGTTTGAACTTGTTTGATTGTTATACATGTTGAATTCAATTGTGCTTTGAACCTGTCAAACTCGATGGAGTTTGAACAATTTGATTGATTAACATATATATTGTTATTTTTGAACTCATTCAATAAAACTTGTGTTAAACCTCAAATCTTGTCAAAAGAACAAAAATGTTCAATTTTAGTTTATTATACTTAACAAATCGAATTTATAAGAATTTTCAACTATCATCTCATAATGAGTATTAATTACTCGGTTCATTTTTCAACCCTCTCTAATATGTTGTACCACACAGAAGAAAATAAATAAATAATAAGAAAAACCAAAAAACATTGAGATTACAAACAAGCTCTTCTTGGGACAGTGGAGCTGACTTCATGGATAGGGCAGACCGGCAGACTTAAAAACAACCATCACAAAATATTTAATTCTTTTTTTCCCCTCTTTTTTTAAATGGCTTGACAGGTATTTAATTCAAACTCCAGCCTGTCTAAATGAGGCTACAAACCGTTGGATTGACCATCAAAAAATATGAACGGCTCACACCAAGGAGAAACACTGCTGGAAAAGTAGAGTGAGGGACCCTTCTACAGGCCAAATGTTTTTTTTAAAAGCTTAACGATTACTCAGAAGAGAGAGAGAGAGAGAGAGAGAGAGAGGAGAGAGAGAGTTTTGTGATTTTTAAAAAGCTTAACGATTACTGACGTTCAGGAGAGAGAGAGAGAGAGAGAGAGAGAGAGAGAGAGGAGTCAATTTTGGTACTCAACCGCTTGGAGTGCTCCCCATTCTCTTCACCAAGATTAATTACCCAACACAAAATTTCGCAATATTCATTGTTAATTTAAGAATATCTCAAGATTTGTCAATTCCTGTCGCTGATTTCATTCATCTGACCCACTTCCTCTGTTTTTTTTTTTGTCTTCAGTTCAATAATGGGATTTCATCGTTTTCCACATTTCGACCATTTAAGAATCGGGACGTACTCATGATTTGTTGCCTTGAACCAGTCATTTGCTTCATCTCGTTCTTATACTGGTATAGCCTCTTGACAATTAAATTTCATTCAATTAAAAATGAAAAAGTGTAAATTAAAATATTAAATATTAATTAAAATTTTCATTTTATATTTTGAAATTTTCTAAATTTGACTCTAATATTAAATAGTTAATTTTAATTAATAGTTTAATATTTATTTTATCTGACGAATAAAAGGACGACAAGTGTCAATATGAGGTGTTTAGGACAATTAAATTGAGTCTTCTAGCTCGAAAGTCCAAAACCAATCAAATGGTCATAAGTAGCGCATTTGGTCTGGTGGACCAATCAAATAATGATACGTAAATGATATTTTACTCTTTAAAAAATAAATTTATATTTAAGAAATAAATATCGAATAAGTTACTAGCAATCTGAAGACCCTGCACAAACATTTATAAATAGGAGCCATTTGTCGCTCAAAAGGGAATCAAGAAGTCTTCCAAATCAAGAGAAGCCAAGAAGATACCAAAGTTCTCTCAAGATAAGATCAAAGAAGATTCGAGAAGATCCAGGCCAAATTTCCGGTAATCTTCGCGAAAATCATCAAATTAAGGCGTTTAATCTGCAATCAAAGTGTTAGCCTCGCGTTTTGGCATTTCTCCCAACTCAAATCCACGGTGATTAAGGCGACGTTCAAGGCGTTTTTTGCGGAAATCATCCAAATAAGAGACTTTTGATCTGCCGTCAATGTGTCAAACCAACAAATCGGCATTTTTCTTCAAGTCAAAGTCAAGCCAAATCACTGTGTTTATAGAAGTTTACGAATTGCATTATTAGAGTAACAAATTAAAGTTGGAGAAAAGAATCAGGGAATTAATTTTTTAAGAATTATTTTCCACTAATACATATTCTTTTCAGATATTTTTTATATTTTTCTTGTTTTGCAATTTGTATTTACAAACTCAAAATATTGTGAACAAGCCATTTGAGATTCAAAAAATTTCAGCATCAAATTGAAGTTGCTGTTCAAAGAAGCAGGGATTTTCAAATTTGTATTTTTCTTAGTTGGGATTCTCTGATTTTGAAGAAATTCTGAGGAATTTGGACTGAAAATTTTCAATCTTCTTGTTTTCTTAGTCTTTCAATTCAAAATCTTATCCGGGTCATCCCAAATTTCTTCTCTGCTTAAAAGTGAGGGTTTTAGGCAAAAAAGATCCAAGCTTTTTTTCTTGCAATTCCTCTGTTTTTCCCACTATTAATGGGAATTCAGAAAGACAGGGTCAGCCTTCCCATACTGACAACCAAAAAGACGATGGGATTGTTTACTTAGTACTTCACGAAATGAATCCTAAAACCACCCTCTAAACTCATCATATTGCGACGATGCTTAAATTAGCTGCAAAAACGATGTAATGGAGCAGATATCTTGCTAATTTGTTATCACTGATCATTCATATGTTGAAATTTAAAGAAGACCAGTGCTTAAGTATGCCAAGCCACGAGGCTATAATCCTAATTGATCCCCCAGTACTACATAAAATCCAGAAAAAAAAAATAGTATAAATAAATAAAAAAGTTAACAAAATAGTTCATGGAACTAATTGGAGAAATATTCTAGCTTTCCTGATGTCTAAAACTACAATCTCAAGTGCTATACTGTGAAATAATTTCCTATTGCAATTTATTTATCTGTGAAATATCAAGTGCTATACTGTAAAAAAATAAAAATCAAAAAAATAAAATAGAAAAAAATTTCGGACCATTTCTCGATTTATGCGTATCATCCTTGCGCAGGGGCCATGTTAATCTTCTCTGTATCGTTCCAATTTTATCGGATGTCCCTAGAGGGACGAGCTAAAGACATGT
>CM047870.1:25475622-25608854 GCA_026212405.1 Petrea volubilis
AAAGACATGTTGTTGCATAAAAACTATGATGAAGTATACTATTTGTTCAATGTGGGATGACTAGCCCCGCAATCGCAAGCGTTGTGGCTGTGGTGTCAAAGATTCTGCTACCAACATTGAACCTGACCCCATGGTTCGCCGAAACGGTTGCGGGGAACGGAGCGAAGGCTACTGTTCCAATTTCGATGCCACACCGTGAAACGTTTGCGGTCGGAACGGAATTTTTTAAATAAAATTTTAAAATAATATTCAAAATTATGAGAAAACATATAATTATATTTACAATTCCAAATATTAAATAATTTTTGAAGTTATGTAACATAGTAACTAAATATTGAATAAGAATTCCAATATATATATGTATGTGTGTGTGTGTGTTGTGTGAGTGTGGGCTGCAAAATGTACTTAATAATATAAGTAATATATATATATATATATATGCGAGCTACAAAAAACTAATATAAACTTCAAAAAAAAAAAAAATGGCCCAAGACTCATAATAAACCATTTGGCCCTAAAATATCAATTAAAGATATCAGCCCATATCTAATAAAAAAAATTCTCTCTACTCATCTCTCTCTCTCTCTCTCTCTCTCTCGCTCGCTCGCTCTCTTCAAAACCCAAGTCTTAAATACCCAGATTTCTTCAATCTTCTTCTAACTTTTTTTTTTTTTGGTCAAGAAAATCAATACCCAAATCTGAAAAGTAAATACCCAGATTCAGCAGCACGCAGCCGTGCTCGGTGGTGGCGGACCTCGTAGCCATCATCTCTTTCAACCGCGAGTAACAACGCCAGCAGCTCTGAGCGCTCACCTTGAACGAGTGAAAAGATTCTCTATTTGATTCTCCTGTAGGTCGCCAATATCTTCCTCCATTTCGATCCGAATCGGCTTTTCGGTCCGAGAAATCAGAGTGGAATGCCGATTTGCCTGATAAATCGCCGAATCATCTCTGACATAAACCCGCAGCGGTTCCAATCCGTTGTGATGGAACGGCATCTACCATTCCGGCCGATTTCGCAGCGCGACAGCAAACCATGATGGGAACCTCCCCTGAAAATTAGTTTCTCTCAAAATTAATTACAAAAATGTCTTTGGGCTTGGAGTCAAGTGGTGGGGGTTCAAATTTAGTACAAATGAAGTTCTAAGTTTGGATCCTCTTGTCCTCTCCCCCGTTTCCCTTGAGTGAGTATGTAGGGGTATATTTTCAATTGACATCTATTGGGTGTTTCGAGTTGATTGTATTAAAAAAAATTACGAAAACCTAAACCTCCCCTAAGTTTATAGAGTTTACAATCATTTGCATTTTGGGTAAAAATTTCTTATTCTAGCAAAAATATTCAAAATTAGTTTGTTATACTTAATGAATCGAATTCATACAAACTTTAAATTATTGATATCCAGATCAATATCAATAGCTCAATTCATTTTTTAATCCTAACTAACATGTTGTACCATACAAAAGGGAAATAAATAATAAGAAAAATTGAAAAAAAAAAACAATGGAGGTTATAAAAACACCCCACCCCACAAAACAAGCACTCACCAAAGAGAAACACTTGTGGAAAAGTAGAGTGAGGGACCCTTCTACAGGCCAATTATTTTGTGATTTTTCAGAAAAGCTTAACGATTACTCAGAAGAGAAGACAGAGAGAGAGAGAGAGGAGTCAATTTTGATACTCAACCGCAGTCTCTTCACCAAGATGAGCAAGTACGCACGAACCAGTTCATCAGGGCAAAGTTGCAAAGTTTTGGTGACCAATGCTTTTCAATTTTTTTTTCTTTTTGTTTCCTTTTGGAGGATGGGGATATCAGTGTGGGTGATTCAACAAACTTTTTTACCACTAAAAAAAAATCCTTCATTTCAAAATCACAAATACCCCTTCTCATTTTCAAAATTTGATCAGAGATTGACAAATCTAAGATTAAGAAAGTATTGACATCATCACTATATGAAAAGTAATTTGAAAAGTCTATCAGTGTTTTATTATAATGTATATAATAACCATCAGAATAGAGTAACTATATTAATGTAGGTAAACCTTATTAGAGAGATGTGCTTAATTTAAACAAAGTGACGGAGGGCGGTGGCGGCCGGCCCCTCAATTTTTTAAAAAACTCATTTTTAATATATATATATATATATATATTTATTAGAATTTTAAAAGCTCATCTCCCCAAAATTGTTTTTGATTTTTATATAAATTATATAATAAAAATTTTAATTTTCTTTATTTTGTTTTGTTTTTGAGGATTTATCTTTACCAAATCTCATTTACCATAATTAATGAAATTCTCTTTCTTTCTTTTTTTTTTTTTTTAAGAAAACCGGCTCGTGTCTACCGTAGGGTTTTATGTGGGGACCCCACCCCTATATTAATCAATAAAAAATGAATTAGAATGGAAAGTTCATAAAATACATGAGCAAAATAACAAAAAGGCTAATGTACCGTAAATAAAACACATACTTAAATAGAACATGCCAAACCATAATAAAACATAACAATTATTTAAATCTAAAGTTAGGGAGACCCCACTTGTCCATCTTCAGTAGTCCACGAATTGGCCCTTGAATTTGTTTCCCTTCCAAGACCGCAGATGTCAGAGCATCGCAAGCCAAGTTAGCCATATAATCTGCAACCTTGTTTCCCTCACGAAATATGTGAGAAAAACGAATATTGGCTTTGGTTCTGAGATCTTGAATCCCCATAAGAAGATGTGACAGCTTCTAGTTAGTGATGTTAGATTGAATGAGGTGTAAAATAGAAGAGGCATCAATCTCCACCCAAACTCTTTGGAAACCACGTTCACAACACAACTGCAATCCTTGCTTGACAGCGTATAATTCAGCATTAGCATTAGATTTATGTCCAAGAAAAGAGTAGAAGCTGCAGATGACCTCCCCAAAACAATCTCGAATGACTCCACCTGCCACCGCAACCCCCGGGTTGCCTCTTGACGCTCCGTGCGTATTGAGCTTAACCCATCCAATGTCCGGTTTCAACCAATAGACAATACAAGGCGAGCTCGGCTGCTGAGCAGAAAGATTAAATTTGAAACCCAGTTGAGCTGCCAGAAGGATATCCCATTTCCAGTGCTTCGAAGTGAATATATTGCCATTGTATAGAATAAACAGCGAATGTAGAACCCGCCAAACAATTTGTGTGGCTAGGAACCTCCTTTGTCGATGGAGACAATCATTTCTCTCTAGCCAAATGTGCCAAAAAATAAGGACAGGGACCACAAACCTGACATTTCCCTTAATGGTTGTTGTCGCTCGATTTTTCCAATGATTGAGCTGAGTGGCAACATTATCTGTGCCAATGGCAGGAATATCAAAGATTTCTGAAAAGAATGCCCAAATATCCCTAGCTTTAGGGCTTTTAAGAAAGAGGTGTTGAACATCCTCTACACTATCCCCACAACAATAGCATCTAGAAACCATGATAATCCCCTTCTTCTGCAGTCTTGTCTGGACAGGTAACCAACTATTGATAAGGCGCCAAATAAAGACAGAGACAGTTGGTCTTATCTGTTTAGTCCAAGCATGTGATAAGAGCCCGTGATGTTCCCGACTAGTACGAATGGCTTCAAATGTGGACTTCATAGTAAATCTGCCCAGTGGGGAGGCTTTCCAAGTCAGGATATCATCATTACCAAGAGAGATAGGGACTTGACCAATTTGGTGAACTAAGTGAGAGGGGAGGATAGAGCGCAACTTGTTGTCATCCCACCTCCCGTCAGTCCAATAAGCGTTAACTGGTTCCAGCCTACAGATTGGTCTGTTTAATAAGACAGAAAGCGGAGCTTCACCCATCCAACAGTCATACCAAAAGGAACAATTTTCCCTGCCTAAAATCCAGAAGAAATGAGCCTTTGCCGCCGCACGAAAACTCACCATACGCCTCTATACATTAGAGTGTTTTGGGTGAGAAGGGGCATGAAGGGGGAAGAACCACTTGACATACTTCTCCCTCATGTATTTCGCCCACAGAGATGATTGCTTTTGAAAGTTCCACCAAATTTTCCATGAGAAGGCCTCAATAACTTCATCAAGTTTTCTGACATTTAATCCACCCTCTTCGTATGGATAGCAGACATTCGGCCAAGAAGTCCAATGGATCTTTTTTTGCTGGCCATAGTCACCCCAGAAGAATTTATTGAGAAGCTTGTAAATCTTGCTTAGAATAGATTGAGGAGGCTGCAGCACTTGGAGGATGTACAACGACATAGAGTTCAGAACACTTTGAATCAAGAGAAGTCTCCCACCATGGGAAAGAGCTGTTTTTTCCCAACCAACAATTTTGTTCCTGATCTTATCCAATATATCAGCATAAAGAAAGGTTTTCTTATTTCCAACATACAATGGAGCCCCAAGATAAGTGATTGGTAGTGAGGTCATCGTAAATCCGGTGGCCATCTGGATGTAATGCTTTTGTACGCTGTTACAATATTTGCTCACCATGCAACGGCTCTTGGAACAACTAATAAGTTGCCCAGAAACAGCTTCATATCTTCGCAACAAATCCATCAATGCAACAATATTTCCATCCGATGACTTAGCAAAAATAATAATGTCATCAGCATATGCCAAATGGGAAATCACCTGCCCAGAATCACCATCATATTTGAGTGAGGGGTTACGCTGAAAGAGAGAATCCAAACTCCTTGAAAGCCATTCGGCTGCAAGGATAAACAAAGCCGGGGAGAGGGGGTCCCCTTGTCTTAGACCACGGGAAGACTCAAAGAAACCAGTAGTGGAACCATTCACGAGCACAGAAAAGAAACAACTTTGAACACATCTCCGTAACATAGAAATCCATTTCTCAGAAAATCCCATGCTTTCCAGAACATGGAAGAGAAACGGCCATTGAAGCCTATCATATGCTTTAGCCATGTCCAGTTTAAGGATAAGCTTGTCACCTTGACCTTTCGCATTCAGTGAATGAACTAACTCTTGTGCTAAAAGGATGTTATCTTGAATGGACCGTCCAGCAACAAAACCACTCTGAGCCGCGGAGATCAAATCTGGCAAGACTTGGCTCAACCGCTTATAGATGAGTTTAGAGATAATCTTATTGGTGACATTACATAGACTGATCAGTTTATAATCAGCCCAAGAGGAGGTTGTGTTGGTCTTGGGAATAAGCACTAAAGTAGCAGCTTTGAACCCTTTAGGCATTTGGCTACCATCTAAGAAGTCCAAAACTGCCTCAAAAATGTCCTGCCCTACTATATCCCAGCATTTCTGAAAGAAAAGATAAGTATATCCGTCGGGCCTAGCCACACTATCGGGAGAAATGTCAAACACAACTTCATTCACCTCGGCCAAGGTCGGTGTGACACAAAGGTTATCAGAGTCTGACTTCGAAATAAGTTCAAGAATACAAGCAAAGTCATCCGGTAACATCTCATCCTCCCCCGAACTCAAAAGCTTTTGGAAGAAAGCCGCAGCTGATTGTTTAATGTCGAATGGAGTCGTGAGAACTTGATCTCCTTCCAAAATAGTATGAATGGTAGTCCGTGCTCGTTTCTTTTTAACTAGTGACTGAAAGAATTTAGTGTTGCGCTCCCCTTCTGCTGCCCATTTACAGACAGCTTTTTGCTTCCAATAGCTCTCTTGCATTGCTAAGGATTTAGTGAGCTCTACACTTGATCTGTTCAAGTTGATAAGGTTGTGTTCTGAGGGATCTTGCTCGAAAAGGCGCTCGCAATTCTGAACAGCAGCCTCCTTAGCATCCACGGCATCAAAAATATTACCAAAAACATGCTTATTCCACCATTTCAGACGTTGTTTGAGTCGGCCAAGCTTGCGTTGAAGTTTCACCATCCCTGTTTCTACGATAGGTAAATTCCAGTTCCACTGAACTTCCTCCAAAAATCCATGGTGTTGACACCACATGTGTAAAAATCGAAATGAGGATGGCCCTTTGAAAGCATTATTCTCCAAATGAATCATCAATGGCACATGATCAGATTTGTGTCGGGATAGGTGACATACTCGGGTGGTCGAGAATATGTCAGCCCACTCGTTAGAAAGTAGCACCCTATCCAGTCTCTTCCATTTCCTCTTCTTATCTGTCCATGTAAACTGACTTCCGATGCAGCCCGCATCTTGAAGCTCACAGTCTTGTACAAAGTCTACAAATTCTTCAATATCCCCCAACCTTGGAGTAGCACAACCTTTCATCTCGGATACAGCCAGTACTGTATTAAAATCCCCGGCCACAAGCCAAGGGGAGGAGGTGCAAATATTTCTCAATCCGTCCCATAACTCGTGTTGTTCCCACCTCGAGTATTTGGCATAAACAAAAGAACAAAAAAATGGCTTAGCCACTGATGGATGGGAGACTTCAATATGGATAAACTGTGCATGATTTTCAAGTATAGTGGTACAAGTGCTAAAATCAAAGAAGACCCAAATCTGATTGGCCACATTTGACACAACTTGCTCAAAACCAAATCTACGAGTCATAAAACAAGCATCTAGAGCAATCATAGGCTCAAGGATCACAAGAATATTTAACTTCTTCTTTTTCCTCAAGCGATGTAAATAACTTTGGGTATTTGAATTGGCAATACCTCTAATATTCCACACCATTATGTTTAAATTCATTAATTATTGATGAAGAAATACCTTCTTTAGTGGGTTTAATTTTGCTCCTGGTTCGTCTCTGAATTCGGGGTGGCACCTCATGTTTCTTGACTGTATTTTTCCTCTGTGCATATTCTGAGTCTTGAAGGATTGCGTCATCAACTGATCCTCCCTTTTTATGTACCGCGGCAGTTTTAGCCTCGTCAAAGACTAAAAGTTGTATAGGGTCATGAGCATTGCTGTTGACTGGGATGAGAGAATCATCATCACCGGCAACATTTAAAAGACATGGGCCCCTGCAATCATGAATCGAAGGCTGCTCTTCTAGACAACCAACATCCCCTTCTTGACCCACCAAACGAGCGTACCCGGAGTGGCAAGAGTCAGTTGGGGGAGCCAAATTTCCATCCTCCATGCTTGGTGAAGAAAGGCTAGCTTATAATTTTTCTTCTCTTTTTCTCAGGAAACAATAACCTAACATTAAACAAATAATACAACATTAAACTTTTTCTTCAAGCACAACTACACTAACTTTGAAATTTATATATTTATTTATTTCTTTTCTTTTGTAATTGATTGTTGTGTAGAGATTTGAATTTTAAAATAATTGATGAATCTTAATATTCGTTCAATATTAAACTTAATAAATCTTGATAAATATTTGTTGGAGATATTGAACTTGAAAGAATCTTACTAATTTGAGATTAAATATTTAATTGGAGGTGATTTGAGGAATGTGATGGTAGAGAGGAAAGAGATAAGAGAATATATTTTTTGAGCTTTGACTATATTTTTCGATAATGAGAACAAAAAGAGAGAGAAAAAAAATCTATTTTAATACTTTTTGAGTTTTATTATATATCTTTATGTGGTTCTATATCACTTTTGTTGATTATTGTTAAAAAAATTTACTTTGTTAACTATTTTTTAGAAGCAACTCATTACCTATATATTTGTTTCTTTTGAAACAAAGAAGAGTTTGTTATTTTTTTACTATAATTTTTTTTATATTGTTTTGATTATAATACTTTTATATTAATAGCATACGTATAAATACGATAATTGTTTTTATTTTATATGTCAATCTATATATAACCCTTGTATTTATATGTTCTAATAACTAATTAATAATCTCGAAAAAGATTCACCTCTTCAATCAAATTCTTAGCTTCGTCCCTCTGTAAACTAAGAGGGAATATTTGTATAATTACAATTAAGGAAAACAAAGGGTGGATTAGAAAATGGAAGATAAAAAATGTGTCGATTGTGTGACTATTAGAACAAGTCAATATTTAACTTAGAGATGTTAAAAAGTTCATAAGCTGGCCTGACATGCTAGAGACACCAAAAAAACACCTATAAATGTGAAATGTCTGTATGAACTAAACAAGCATTCCCTCGTACTAAATAGTTACTGTTTCTATCATAGAATATGATTGCCAGTTATGTTAATATGAAATTATTAAGCAACTATGTTTTAAAACTAGTTGGTAAGGTTGAATTACATATATATTTGCGAAACTAGTCTTCATTTACTTTTCAATCAACACAAATGTTTAGGACTTAAATCTTGTAGTTAAAAATAAAGTAATTGGTTTAGGAGGGTCGCTTCCATATTAGATCTCTGTAGCACTCGACTTTAGATTAGTTAGCTAGTGGATGGAAAACCAAGTAGTTAAGACCGAAAAGAAATGTCAGGTGCTGACCTGGTCTCTTTGTTAGTATTCATAATAATGTATTGCCAATTAACAATTGCAAACTACTTAAATCAGTACAATATCTATGAAAGTATACAAATTTATGTGTTGGGGCCTGTTTTGACCTTACATTTTAGTTGGGAAGTCGTTGTTTCGTACGTGTAGTTTTACTCTGTGCTATAAACAAATCAAAACCTTTCATCTTTTCCAAATTGAAGAAATCATCAAGGGATATTTGACTTTTGCCAATCCATTCTCTTACAGAAATTCATATTTGCTCTTGATTCCCTTTGTGTGCAATTTCTATGTACTTTTTGGCCATTTCTCAAAATTTAGAAACTGAGTTCTTGTAAAAGAAGACGATCAAATGGCAGAAGCTGTAGTTCAAATAGTCATTAGAAAAGCCGTAGATATTATTGGAAATCAACTGTTTCAAACTAATAGTCGCCTGTGCCATTTACAGGAGGACATAAGGTGGATAGAAAGGGAGATGAGGACCCTCCAATCCTACCTGAAAGATGCTGAACTGAAGAAAACTGGGAGTCATCAAGTGGCTAACTTGATCATCGACATACGGGATCTTGCTCAAGATGTGGAGGATATCTTGGACACTTATATTCCAGAAATTGATTCCCACAAAAGTAAAGGGCTCTTTCATTTTCTAAAGCACGCTTCTTGTATTCTTTGTCATTGTGTCGAAGCTAATAGTTTTTTCCCTAGAAATCGAAAAAATTAAGAAAAGAGCGGTAGAGCTTGAAGTTTCTAGGGCAAACTATGGCATTGCAGTCGATACTAATACAGGATCCAGAGTTGATGCGGACATGTGGGATAGTAGAAAGTTGTTTCTGCGTGCTCGTGAGACGAAGATTTTCGGTCGTGAAGGAATACTGCAAAAACTAGCGGCGGAAATGCTTTGTGCAAACGAGCGATGCAGAATAATATCAGTTGTTGGGCCAGCAGGTGTTGGTAAGACTACTGTTGCCAAGAGAATTTATCATGAAGTGAAGAATGAGTTCCAGAGTTGTGCAATGGTGTATGTCTCACAGGAACCGAAAGTGGGAGAGCTTTTACTCGACATAGCAAAACAACTAGGCTTGAGCGAAGATAAGATGAGGGAAGATTTGGAGGATAACCTATCGTCGTTGCTCGATGAGAAGAGGTATGTAATTTTTCTTGATGATGTTTGGAATATAAAAACATGGGATCGCTTGAGAGATATCCTTTTGACCAATTCAAAAAATGGCAGCAGAATAATTGTTACTTCCCGATATAGTGATGTTGGTAGACACATAGGCGGTGAGAGCTCTTTGGTTCATTTGGACGTTTTAAGTGAAGATGAAGGGAGAAAACTCTTCTCCGATTTGATGCTGCCAACATCTGAAGAAGCTCATCTCCCCCCTATATTGAAAGATATAGGTGAGAAGATAGTGGAAAGGTGTGGTGGTTTGCCATTAGCCATTGTGGTTGCTGCGGGTATGTTGCGCGCTAGGGGAACAAGTATACATGCTTGGGAAGAAGTACTTGAAAGCATGAGAAAAGGTGATGAGAATGATTGTCTAAAGATTTTGGCTTTAAGTTACCAAGACTTACCAACAAAGTTAAAACCTCTCTTCCTTTACTTTGGCATCTTCCCAGAAGACCGTGAAATTTTTGTCTCAGAGTTGATGGAACTTTGGGAAGTTGAGAAGCTTGTACAAGTTGATGCATCTAGAAAGTTCAACATTGTGGAAGCTCATATAGAAAAGTTGATTGCCAGAAATTTAATCCAAGTTTCTAGGAGAAGATTTGATGGGAGGATTAGAAGTTGTCGTATTCACGATCTTTTGCACAGTTTTTGTGTTCGAGTAGCTGAGGAGAGTAACTTTTTTTGTACCTGGCAAAACCTACAATCAACCGGTTTTGCTTCAATAGTGCGTAGAGTCACCTCCAATTCATCTAGCTTAACTATACACACCTTTCGAAATTTTAGAGTACTTCCTCGAAAACTACGTGCACTGCTCTCTTTCAATGAGCATAGTGAACTCTTTATGTTTATCAAGACAAGTGTCGTAGACTTGAAGTTCTTGCAGCTTCTGATTATAGAACTCATTGGTGATAATGTTTCTCTTCCAGATGAACTTGGAGAACTGAGTGGCTTGATCGACCTTAAGTTGAGCGGCGACTTTACTGCAATCCCATCTAGCATAAGCACTCTCAAAAAGCTAGAGACTTTGGAGGTATTTAAACCATCAAATCGTTACGGTTTGATTCCTGCAGGTATTCTGCAGATGAAGCACTTGAAGCGTTTAATCCTAAGGTTGGTGACCATCATTAAACCATGTCCCGGTTGCATTTTAAGTAAAAGAACATATCTTGAAGGTAGAGTCGAGGTAGCTTTGCAAGATGTAGAAATTTTAGATTTTACTGCTGTGTAAGGGTACTATTTAACACCCAAGTCGCTGAAGAAGCTTACCAACTTAATAAAGCTATGTATATCTGGTCCCGAAAACCAGACATTTGAGGTCCTGTCCGATACTACGCCTACGCCTGCATTACAAAAGCTCGAGAACTTCAAGTTGCGGTTCTACACTGGAAGTTCGAGTGATGCAAATTATATGCCAAGGTTGGACCTATCTCATTATCAGAATCTCGTGAAGCTGCATTTATCGAATATTGATACGAGTATAGAGTTGACAAGTTGGGTTGGGTTCCCCCCAAACCTCGTCAAAATCACTCTTGAAGGGTTTGGTATTGGAAATCATCCCATGGAACCGCTAAAAAGGCTGTCCAATTTGGAGATCATCAAACTCAAGAGTTGTGTCGTTGGCAGTCTAGATTTCTCTGGCGAGAATAATTTTCCGCAACTTCAAGTTTTAATGCTCTGGAATGTATACTTCGATAAATTGATTGTGGATGAAAAAGGAATGCCTAAGCTTTCGAAGATGATCTACCAGCCTCGTGATTTAGTTGAATCGAAATTTATTCCAGACAGACTCAAAAAGTTAATTGTCACCATGGACTAAGGTTCAAGTGGTCACTGCTCAATCTACTAAAGGTACATTGATATTGTTTCTAAATCAACGCTTAATTCTCCCTCCCTCTAATTGCTATCCTTGCTATAGACACATGCATGTGAGTTGCATTTGTATATTTTTTATATAGGGCTATCAATGAAGCTGATTTTAATCCGAAATCGATGTAAGTTCCATACGAATTTCAGCATACTTGACCGATTAAAACATCTGATGGATACTCATATCCAATAACGAATATTCATAATCCTAAATAAATGGATAGGATATAGAGTCAAGTAGCCCTATTAGCTAAAGATTTGAATCTGACTTTTATGATGTTTTTTATTAGATTAATAACCTTATGAATATAATGTTAGAAAGAAACTTAAATAGAATACAATAATACATGTTCTAGAATAATTTTCTACTTAAATGAATTTTATATTTTGCACGAGAAATATTTTTTTAATTGGTTACTTGATTTTAAAGTTTCAATTCTTTTAATTATTAATTGGCTCGAATTGTTTTATCTGATTTTGGATTTTTTATTAGAATCAAATTTGGTAGTAAATCCTATAGGATTCGGGTAAAATTTAAATATTGAGAAAACTTATCGAATTCGAATATTTCAAATTCGGTTCAAGTCCAATCCGTTGACAGCCCTATTTTAACCTGAATACATTACGGAAGCGTTTGGTTTCAAAGATTAGCCAAAATTTGAGGTTTTTGTTGTGTCTAATCCACTGTTTGGTTTCCATGATGAAATAAAACGGGTTTGGGGCTAATCTTGCTGACCCGCAATGAAATTTCTCTAATCTCATGATTTGAATCGGAGGGGGGACCTGCGATTTGAATCACGCCATCTGAGATTGGGCTTTGTTGATTTTTGAATTTACGATATTGCCCATGATGTTGGCTGGTTTTTAACATTAATATATCCCTACATATAAAGCCCAAAAAATTGGTTTTCCAAGACTTCGTTCCCACCTTCTGCTAGAAGTGCCGTCTTCTGCTATTTGCGCTCTTATTTCGCTGGAGATAAACGAGATGACTAGAGCAAATATCCTTTCAACCCAACCATCTTCCGCATTCAATATATTCCAGCAATAATAAGATACACACAATAGGCAATTGTCATGATTACAAGAACATCTTCGAAGCCACAAAATATTGAGTATGGGAAAAGAAAATCCGGGTTTTGGGGCCTTGTTGGCGTCGGGAACATTTCATCGGCCGTGGAGGTCCGTAGCATCGCTGCGAATTGCTAAGCCCAGATCTAATTAAGAGTACAAACAACACCTTCATAGCCTCGAACGTCCCGAAGAATGTCTTGATTTCTGGTCAACTTGGAAGGGGAACTTATCGAAAATCATTTGAGCGTTGTTTGATTGTTGACAAGAATTATTGCAGGTGATATTTGGTCATTTCACGCAAATTTGTGTTCTATGAAATGCGTTGTTGAGCTTTACATTAAATTTTTTAATTGATCTCTGTCCTCCTATTCTGTGAATTATTGTGTTTATCTATCGGTCCTGGTGGAAATTTAGTTATCACTTTGGTATAAGGTTTTGGGAATCTAATTAGTAGACTTCCCCTTCGTTCTTATTTAAAATTTTTCCTCCTGATGTTGATGCCTCAATTCGGCATTTCGTCTTTATGATGCAGTTGTACGCCAGTGGCGAAGGCGAGGTCAGGTTGTAGCCTTTTATTCCTCAAGAAAGTTAATAATTGTAAGATAATTTCTGATCATTGTTGCTTGTATGAAGTAAGTTGGTGGTGGAGAAATTAAACACTGGCATCCCAATATTATTAGGTTGGGATTGTTAAGAACTGTTGTAGGTATCCTTACAAGTTATTGGGTATTACATGCGTACTCGTTTCTGCCTAGCTTGTATTTGAAGTTATTGATCATTGCTATTTATTTTATCAGGCACATGTTTTACAATTTCTTGAAATTTGTTAGTCATTGTCTCGAAATTTCTTCTTGCAACGTGAGTTGGTGTGAACAAATATTCCCCTTTGTGATTATAAACCTATTAATTGGGAAAGGTTTTTCGATGAGCGGAAGCTTAGACCAGAATCATTGTTTCAAAAGGATGATTTTATCCATTTTTTCTTGTCCCACCAGACCACTTTTTTTTTTTGGTTTTTTTTTTCACGGGACGTGTTTATTTCAGATAGGGAGTGTATTTGGAGCAGTTCTCAAATAAAAGACTAAACAAGCCATTTCTGAGATAAACACAACGCCCTACGGATATGAAATTCACATCCTATGAAGAGAAAATTCAGTTTTGTGGGAAGATAAACATCATTCGCCATTGTGCTCATCATCAATTCAATACTATAACCCCGTGGATTGTTTTGGTATGTATGTCTAAGCTAGATGATGGAATATGGTAAATTAAAATATAAGAAAAAACAAAATAAGAACCAAAAAAAAAAACCGAAAAACTAAAACATAAAACAAAAAAATAAAAAACCTTATTCAAGCTAAAATTGAGGCGCAAGCTAGCTTTTCCTTATATGCATTCTACACTTTCATATACTTGGGGGTATTAATGTAAATTCATACCTTATCTATATGTACTTGGGCGCAATCTAACCAACCAAACATGTGAACAAGATTACACTTAATCTCAGCCTGCCAGGTTATCATATAAACCAAACATAAGAGTACATCTTGGACAATTGTATTTAATCATTAATCTATAGATTACACACAATTATGTCGTGAGGGGAACCAAACGCTTCCGTAGGATGTATTTGTGTTTTGAGATCCTAAAAAATATTTATCATACTTAATGAATACTTTTTTTATATTATACATAAAAGTTTTAAGACACATTGTATTACCGAAAAATCAAAGGATATAGCAGAGGCATTACTCCCTACATCGGGCACTAAAATAGTCTCCTAAATAATTCACATGTAGTCTTACTAATGAGAACTAAGAAAAAACAAAGTACAAATTGCGAGGTTTTTTTCAAATGTTTTTTAATTTGTTTACAATGAAGACATATACTATTAAAAATATTAGCGAATAATTGATGGCCTATATCATGCCTTTGTCTTTTAGTTAGAAGTTACTTTAATTACAAGAAAGTACCGTCTTTACTAAAGAAAAATTTCTAACGAAGAGATTTCGTGATAAACTTAACATATATATAATGGATTAATAACAAAATTCAATACAAATAGAACTAAAGAAACAATCAAGACAAGGCATTTAGTAACGAAATCATTATAAACTAAATTCGTTCCATAGACTAAATTTATAGTGTATTAGTTCGTCATTGAAGGGTATGCATTCTCGTAGTATTTTTATAATGAAAATTTCAATTTCTTTTAAAGAAACAAGTGAGAGTAGGATGTTTCAAAATTGAAATACAAGCTTTTAATCAGCAAATAATTCAGCTCATAGCCCGAATTTTTTATTTCATTTTCGGTTTTATTCCCCATCATACATTTCAGTATTTCACATATGCACAAATATATCGAATTATTTCGTAAATACGTATCTAACTATCGTTTTATTTTATTATTATTATTTTTTTGTTTTTTCATGGAGTTATTCTTGTGACCAGGCTGAAGCATGATGGAATTAATGGTTGATCACGCTAGTTTTGGCTTGGCGCTAAAAGAATTAATTAGAAAAATATGCCTGCAAATGTTATTTTTCTTAGTTTATTGACTTTGCAATTTGTGCTTTAATTTTCTGTTATATGTATGCTTTGTGCTTAATGTTTTATTACTTTGTTGAAAGGCGAATTATCATGCTTTATTACTTTGTGTGAAACTTGCAAGGCCAATCATCACTTTTGCATTGTAAATTTTATGGTTAGAATAATTTTGGTTGTTTATCTTTAAATTGCGATATTTTACTCCTTTAAATTTTAATTACGTTTGACTTTAGTCCTTGAATCAATTTTTTGGAAGGTAAAATTGTCAATTGAAATTTGAATTTCACTATAATCCTTTAAATTTTATATTTTTTACACTTTAGTCCTTGAAATTTTATTTTGTTCACATTGATTCTTCACAACTTGCAGATACAATACTATAGACTACCTCTAGTATGGCAAATTCTTTGCATTTCTTATGAATAGTCCAAAATTGGATTTTCTACTTTGGTTATATCCAAAAAGTTTTAAAGAATATACTCCATAGTTGTTGCAGCTTACTTTTGTGGTAGACTAGAATTAGGTGTTTTTAAATAATTTTAAATTTAGGCATAAGATTTTATTGGTTATTAAAGATATAGGTTATGCTGTGATTTTATAATATTGTTGGGAAATTATTATTTGCCTCTTAAGGTTTTCTTTTTAACTAGGATTTCAAAATTGAAGAAACTAGCAATATTTTAAGTGTAGGTAAATGTATATAATATTTTTTGAATAAAAAAAAGTATAAAATCACAATTTATCTAAATAATAAAAATCAAAAGTTCAAGAAAATATAAAATCAGAACTTATCACATACCTTTCAAAATTATAAATCTTATTTCAAAATTTGAATCGATATAAGAGCACCTTATTTCAGAAATATTTTCTCATATATAGTTCATGGTAGCCATGGAGTATTGTTATCATTTTTTTTTTCCTCTTATTTTACTATGTGATAAATTTTAATTTTTGCCTCTCTAAAGGTAGTGAATGTTGACTACAACACTAGGAGGAATATATAGTGCTATATTGGTAAATTTTGGAAAATCGGTGTGAAAAAATACATTTTAAAGGATGAAAGTGCAGAAGTATACTTTTTTTAAGGATTACAGTGTAATTTAAACTTTGGATTGACAATTTTACCCCAAAAAAATTGAATGAATGACTAAACTGAAGTGTATTAAAACTTGAAGGACTAAAATATTTGATTTAAAAATTAGAGACTAAATTGATTCTTAACATAAACTTTAAGGACCAATTGTGTGATTTGTCCTAAAAGAGAAAAGAATATATATATATATATATATATATATGTGTGTGTGTGTGTGTAATGACCCAGTATTTCTAGGTATTTTAAACGTTAATTATATGATTAAATCATTTAGTTTTTATGTGATTCTTAGTTTATATGTGAACTATGTGATTAAATTGTGTAGTGTTTTATCATCTTATATGTAATTTGTAATAACAATTATGTTTGCATACCAACCATTGGATTCGATGTATATGCATATAAATAAATATATACATATATAATTCTACACATACATTTTTCAAAATTATAATGATAGGAATTATTTGTAATAAAGTCATAAATATAGTATTTTAATATGTTGAAGTATATATAAATAAATTTGTATATTTTCGAATATATATATCCTAGGTCATTTTTGTATTTTAGATGATGTAGATATATATATACTAATTGATGCTTAAAAATATATTATTTAAATGCTATATGATTAATTTCTATTGCAATAAATACTTTGTAACATGTACCTATTTTTATTTACAATATGCATAATTGTTGGAATTATTTTCTACTTCATTTAGTAATTATAAAATGCATAAAATTCAAACACACACACACATATACATATATATATATATATGTGCATATACACGAATTTATATATTTATATAAATAAGGGTTATATTATTTTCTTGATATTGCCATTTTCACTAAAATGTGTCATTTCACACTATAATAGTTATTTTGAAAATTATTTTTAAATGCTAGGTCATAAGACTATGATTCATATATATATGAATATCTTACACTATATATGTATATATTTTGAAGAAAACTTATATACATAAATGTATAAAATTATATCTTCATTTCTTTAGGTATTTTTTTTCATCATACATATTGGAATAATTATATTATGTGAAAAAATATCTTAAAATATAAAAAGAGGAGGGGGGGAACGAAATTTTATGTATATATATGTATAATATAAATATATGGTGTATATTATTACTTGCTCCCCAATTCTCCTTGCATTAAATGAATACTCACACATGTAAGAATTCTTCTAGATATGTTTATACATGTAAGGCTTAGATTAAACTAGATTATGAAGTGTGCATTTAGACTCACACTTAAGCTATAATTAGGTATTGAATTGGGCATTGAGTTGGAAGATTTCATTTATTATAACCCTTAGTTGTAACCTTAGGTGGAAAGATGACAATAATTAGAAAATGACTTAATTATTTAATAATCTTATTTCTTAAGCACAACTACTATAAATAGGGGATAAATTGGGGATTTATCACTTCATTTTTCATCACATAACACACACACATCCCCCCCACACACTAAATCCCGCCTAAAACACCCCACTCACACTCATCTTACCCTAAACACACAAAACACTTTATATTTATAGTAAATCTTCTACCTACATATACATATACATAAACCCTTCATTTTACATACTTATAACTCCATAAAACACTCTGGAAAAGGGTAGAAGAATATTTAATTAAAGTGGGGACCTTACTTAATTTCATAAATAAAGGTTCTACTTTAATTCATAGATATTATACCTTATAGAAGTGAATGCTATTTAATCCAAGGTAGTGATTTCTCTTAATACATGAGCTAGTTTTCTTATAGAGTTAGCATATTATTCTCCTATTAGGACATGGGATGTAACCTCAAGTTGGTTACTATCTTAGTCCGAAAGGATTTCACGACAATTTAGCTACACGCATGTTGTATGTTCATGAACAATTGTGCTGGAAATTTTAGTGTTTCTGCTGGATTTATGTTGCTGAAAATTAGGGTTTATGCTTGTTTATGGTTTATTTATGTGTTTAGGTCTTGATTGATGTATTAGAAGTCGAAAATTCAGTGTTTAAAGCTGAAAATTATAGTTGTTTTCAAAACTGAAAATTCTGTTTTTAAAACTGGAATTACTGTTCAACATCACAAAAATCCTATTTTCAAGGCTGAAAATTAGAATTTTACAAAGCTGAAAACCTATTTTACAAAACTGGAAATTGCAGCGTGTAATCTCAGTATATTACAAGCTGAAATTTCAGAATTTTGCACGCCGGAAATCTGCTGTCGCAGCCTGCCAAGTTATGGTTTATATGCTGGAAATTTGGTACTCTATGCTGATTTGGAGCTGAAAACAGTTGTATTATGATGAAATTGTGATTTGTATGTGTTGGAATTATGTGTTAAAGGGCCTTATATGTGTTCGGTATGGATGGGGCTAGAGTTCGGCCGGGCGGCAATGGGCTTGCCGGTCTTAAAACAGTTCTCGCCATCCATGCCTATTCCCATCTTGCATGGACGGAGTGTTCCATGTATTGGTTGTGGGTCATAGGAAATTCGGCATATGCCCGGGATATGACCACTGGAGTGTTTGGTTGGGTGGGAGTATTGGTTGGAATTGAATTACGGCACGGCGAGATAAGGTAGCCGCCCGTCGAGGTGGAAAACGGTAGAAAAAGTATGCAATTTATGATTCTTATGAATCTAAAATTTTATATGGTTTATATTGATGCAAGTATGTGAACATATGCATGTTCAAGTCACACACGCGCACCTTATGTGTTAAGTAAAATTGCTACTCAACGTGATTGTTGATGTTGTTAATATTTAATATTTTAGCCGGACATGAGAACGAGGTTATCAACGAGGAGGATAGCGAGAGGCGATTTGGAGCTTTTGGCTAGAAGATGTCATAGATGAGTCTTTGTAGTTGTATCATGTATTTAGGACTCTTATTATGTCCTTGGTGGTTGCTATGTAATAAATGATGTTTATGAAAATTTTAACTTTCTATAATAAAAGTATTCGCAACATATTTCCATAACTAGCCAAGAGTTTCAGGTCGTCACAGTGTGTGTGTGTGTGTGTGTGTGTGTGTGTGTGTGTGTGTGTATATACATTAGTGTTAATTGCGCCAACTGCGCCCGAGGGAATTTGCTGATGAGTTATTAGATGAAATAAGACTTAAAATTGAATAAATAAAAAAACTTGTGCTCTAAACAATTTGAAACTTTCATAAAAGTGGAAATATAATGTAATTCAAGAACAATTCAATAACAAATCATAATAATGTATAATAACTTTGGTGATTATCCTTGTTCAAGTTGTGAATTTGAAAGACTTTGAGAGAATTCTTTGAAACTTGAAACTTCAACTTTTGTTTCAAATTGTGCAATTTGGGGATTAACTTTTTCAAATGGTGCAATCTCCATTCTTTTTTTTTTACCCATATGAAATCCATGACCCATCATGCAAGGGCGACTCCACATCGGAGAATATGGGGTCAGGTGAACCCATCAATATTATTTTAGAATTTTATATTTATAATGTTTTATATTAAATATTAATTAAAGAATCGTTTACATTGAGAGTTTGGTTAACGCATGGGTAGTCTGTGAATGATTAGAATCTTGGTTACCAAGATTGCTTACTTTGCATTTGTACTTAGGTTAGCCAAGCCGATAAGTCCCATTTTATTTTAATTTTTTGCTTTTACTTTTTCTTCCTTGTTTTTGAGATTTTCTTAGGTGTAATTATTGGATTGTCCTTGAATTTGAAATACATGAAAAAGTATCCCAATTTGCAAAAACCCCAATCTCAACTCTAGAACATCAAAGAAACATCTTCACTTTAAATTGGTGCGATTTGAATTATTTTCAAAGAAGAAAATACCTTTGGATTTGGTGTTCTTCTTTGGAACGTAAAATGGGTCCTGGGTATAATTGTTGTTGAGATTTTTCTATTTTTGTTATTGAGCTTGAAAAAAGAACACCAAACCCAGCAACACTACCAATGGGGAAAAACAAGTGCCTGAGCGTCGATGTGTATTGAAGAAAGTAGTCAATATTATTTAAAGCGCAAATTGGGCAAATGATTTGGATAAAATAAAAATACGGCGTATACAAAAAAAGCTATGTCAATGTTTGCGTCGTTTTTTCCCCACAAAGTGATAATGGTAGGATGATGCGTGGATTCAATCAAGATTGGTTCAAAAAACAAAGGGACTTGGTTGAAATAGAATATTAAAAAAGATGCCCTCTTTTGCTTAACTTTTTTATATTTTTCAACCAAACATAAGAAAGTAAAGAAGATGTTATTCGTTTGTCACTGATGGTTTATAACATGAAATAGAAAATACAAACTTCGAATCCATGTAGCGGATCTTATTTAAACATCTTTTGAGAGTGTCTCTTTAATAAGATAATTTCAAGATCTTTCTCAATTTTTTTCGTCTCCAGAAAAATGAATTTAGTTCTCGCTGTTGTGAAATACGCATAAGCTGATTAAAAGGGCAATACCCATTTTTGATTAGAAAAAGACAATGCCCCAATTCCACTCAGGGGTCTCGGGAAACGAATGCAACTTTTGTCCTTCAAATAATGACAATTTTTTTATATATATTTTCTTTCCTAATGCAAACTTTTAGATGAAACACTTGGGGTAAAAAAAGATTTGGAAAATAAATCCTATTCATTCTTAAATAGCTTCTCATTTGTGTTTATTTCTTAGTTTTTATTTTAGAAAAGGGAAGTGCTAACAAACATTTTTTTTTTAATAATACGCGCATCCACACACCACCTTACACACGCATGCAGCCAGAATTCGAATCTGATTAGTTCTTCTAGCAGCCGAATCCTATAGGATTTATGTTCATTATAACTAAGTTCGAATTCGATAAAAATTCAAAACTCTATAAAAAAGTTCAACCCGAATAATAATTAAAATATTTGAAATTTCAAAATGATCAAGTAACCAATAAAAGAAATTTATTCCTTATGTAAAAAAAATAAAATTTAAGAAAGTAGAAAGTATTTTAGAATATGAATAATAACTATAAATTATTTTGTTTAAAAAATACTTTGGGAACTAAATAATAGCGCGTTATTAATTATAATGCCTTACATAATATATTTTATTTGAACTTCTTTACTAATATTATATACATGGGATTATTAATTTAATAAAAAATATTATTAAAATTCCGATCCAAATTTTTTACTAATCAAACGTTTGACATCATATTCTAGCTACTTATTTCTTTATAATCAAATTTAATTTATCAAATAGTTTAATCAGTCAAATATAGCAAAATTGATACCCGATTGAATGGAATTCGAATTAAAATCTACTCAATTTGCAGCTCTAAGTGAGAGTACGAAACTCATACACTGTTATCATTGTCCAAGTTAATTCAACCCAAATCTATAAATACCCATAATGAAAATCCAAAATATAGATATATCAAGAAAGATTTTCATAATTCATAAACAATACAAGCCCACTAATATAACCCATAAAACCTCTATAGGCCCAATCATTGTAGCCTACCAACGAAATTTACTTTTTATGTTCATCGTCCCACATCGAACAAATAGTATCCTTCACCTTATTATTTATGCAGCAGCGTGTGCCATAGAGCTTGTCCCTTCGGGGATATCCGATAAAATTGGAATGATGCAGAGAAGATTAGCATGGCCCCTGTGCAAGGATGACACACATAAATCGAGAAATGGTCCAAATTTTTTTATTTTAATTTCTTTCGATCCTTCAAATAGTGACTAAATTTCTTATTTATATTTTGTTTCATCATGCAAGCTTTCAAATAAAACACTGGGGGAAAATAAAATATTTGGAAATAAATTCTAGTCATTATTAACTAGCATCTCATGTGTGTCTGTTTTTTTTTTATTTTTAATTTTAGAAAAGGAAATTAAATACCCTTTTTTTAGAGTGGGAATTAAATAACTATTAACAAACATGTTTCTAAATGTAATTTTCTTTTTTTTCATTTTTTGTAATTTTCGAATTTTTTAGGGTGGTTTCAACTCAGGAAGGGTGGCCCACTGGTTTCGAAGCAAACCAAAATGTTGGGTTGTCTTTGGGCAGTACTTATGGCCAAGCGTCGGGGCTGGGTTAAGGTGTGCGTGGAAAGCAATTGCATTAACATTATCCACGAGCTCAACTCGGCAGAAGTGGACCTCTCGGACCTAGGTAATATCACTGGAGAGATTCGTTTATTAGCAACTAATTTTGAGTCCCTTTCCTTTAGTTACATTAAAAGAATTAGCAATAGCGTAGCGCATGTTCTTGGTCGCCAAGCTAATACTCTTTTCGAAGGGTCTTCATTATTTGATTTATTTCCAAACTTTGCTTATGAGCAATTCTAGTTGGACTCTTTAAACATTGAGTAATAAAAGTTCGTCGTTTCCCCTCAAAAAAAATTAAGTGAGAGTACGAAGCTCATACACTTGCTACCCTAGTCCAAGTTAATTCAACCCAAATCTATAGTGGGTAGCCCATAGGGCCACAATAAGAACCCAAAATATAGACACATAAAAGCCTGATCTTCACAACTCACACAAAATAAAAGCCCACTAACATAACCCATAATAAACTATGTAGGCCAAATTGTTGTAGCCCACTACGAAATTTTGCTTTCAAGTTCCATCATACCACATCGATCAAATAATATATTTTAACAAGGCTTTTATGCAGCAGCGTATAGCATAAAGAATGTCCCTTCGGGGACATCCGATAAAATTGGAACAATACAGAGAAGATTAGCATGGCCCCTGTGCAAGTATGACATGCATTAATCGAGAAATGGTTCAATTTTTTTTATTTTCATTTTTTTGATTTTTTTTATTGTGCAAAACACACAGACAAACAAAAGAAAAAAAAAAAGATAAACCCATTCTTCAAGCAACGATCCGAGGGTTCCGGACTTGCAGTGATTGATTGAATATCTGCATGTTCTTTTAGTGACAAAACATTATGAATTTGCTTTACTTATATGTTTATTTATTTACCACTGTGTATTTGTAGAATGATTCATTTAATCATTTGGAACAAAAACTTCTTTAATTAATGGAATCATGTATATGCATATGGTTTACTAATTGAGAGTTGTTTCTTTGTCGCTTACCTTGGTTTACACTACTAGACAACAGCTAATAGCAACGGAAAAAATTCGTGTCTAATCCGTGGCTAATAGCCACATATAAAAAAAAAATACGAAAAAAACTTAGTCACGGCCTGGCCGTAGCTATTTTTTGTGGCTAAAATTGGCACAAAAATTTCCGCCAATTTTTAGCCACAGATTAGCCACAGCTTGACCGTGGTTAATGGACATGGATTAGCTACGGTCTGGCCATGACAAACAGCCATGGATTAACCCCGGCCAAAAATCAGTGGCCAAGTTTTTTTTTTTTTTTTTGTTTTTTGGCGCCAAATATGGTTTGAACTCTTAACTTCTTAGTTGAAGTTAGAGCATTAAACTGCTACACCACTTTAACTTTGTGTTTAATAATTAGTTTTTACTATACTTAACTAATATATGTATATTATATTTATTGATCTATATAAAAAATGATTCGATATATTACATACATATAAGATTAGATATACTTATATATATGTGTATTTATATATAATTAGATATATATATATCAGATATATATGTACATATATAACATATATTAGGTATATAATACACTGATATAAGTTTATTTCATGTAGATGATTGATATATTTCAATGTTTATTTCAATATCAATTCCAATGACGAAAGATTATTTCAATTATTTGACGATATTATAATGTTCTATTGAGTTAATATACAACTTAACTTTCATAATTTATTTGACCAATTTATTATTTTTATTTATTTCTTTATTATTTCTTTAGATTATTTTTGGGGTCAGTTAGCTTTAATTTATTTATTATTATTATTATTTTTTTGGATTAGCCACGACCTGGCCGTGGCTAATGGCCGTGGATTCGCCATAGCCTGGCTGTGGCTAATGGCCACGGATTAGCCACGACCATGCATTTTCCAAAATTTAGTGGCCAAATTGGCCACGGTCTGACCGTGACCAATGTCCGTGGCTAGAAATTGGTGGCCATTAGCCACGGCCCGTTGCTGAGTAAAACCGTGGCTAAAATTAGCCACACGACTTTCAGCTACGGAAAAAATCCGTGGTCAATCCGTTGCTAATTTTTTAGGCCACGGATTTTTGCCAAAATTCGTGGCTAATTCTGTTTTTTCTAGTATTGTTAGTTTATACTGAACGAAAGCTTACATGTATATTTTTAAAAATTTAAGATCACCCTCCTCTAATTTATATAAAAACCTTTTAATATTTTATATAAATTCGACCTTGCCTCTCTAGACAAAAATTGCTGGCTCCATCGCTAATTAACAAGAACATTTTATTACTGACAAAAAAAAACGAAGAATATTTTATTGCATGATATTTTTCGTTTCGCATATTCAAGCATTAATCTTGCTCTTTAAGTGTCAATATACGTATTAGTGATGAAAATTTAGCAGCATATCTGCTCTATAACAGTATGATGAGTTTAGGTGGCTGATTTAGGTTGGTTTTATGATGATTCTGTAAAGTACTATTGATTGTCACTCCCACAAATATATCTTCTATCCAAATGCTAATTATGGGAACCTCCCTTGAAAATTTGTGAAATTTTCATCACTCTTTCTTTCAAAATTACTAAAACCTCCCCTCTGAAGTTTATAGGGTTCATTACAATCATTTGGATTTTGGGTAGACATTGCTTATTTTAGCAAAATATCTAAATGGATCTTTTTAGTGTCAGTCGACATTAGCGCAAGCGTAAAGCACACAATAAGAGGATATGGCAAGCATTTATAGGTCATTTACATTTTCTGTTGTTCAACAATTTCTATTCTAACCTTATCAAATGAAAATTTCATAGACTTAGACTAAGGTTTTGGTCATTTAGGAAGGAAAAGTGGTGCAATCTATTATTTCACTAATTTTTCAAGGGAGGTCTCCGTAATTCACCCAACATTATTGTTTTTGTTGTGGGAACTATAATTTGCCTCATACAAATTCCAACACTTCTTTTATGGATCTACACACACTTTTCTATACATGTGCACTGATTCAATGTATTAGCCCCTAAAATCTATGCAAAAATCATATGAAGCTACTGTCTTGAGGTAACAGCCATGGTAACAGAAATTGTCATAGAGCAAAATGCGACACTCTAATTGAGCTGCGAGTTGCGATATTAATGCAACAACACCATTTCGATTTGGTGGTGGTAGGAGTGGAGCGTGATTTAGTTAGTTCCAAGAGTTTTTTCTTTTTTTTTTCAAAATATTATTCCTGTAAAAAATTATCCCCAAACTATTACTTTTTCAAAAGTATTTCCTATATTATTGTTTTTGTTGCCCTCTATACTACAATGCACAGACACTTCTAAAAATGACCTTGTGCAGTTTTCGGCATGGTAACTACGTGTCCAAAAATTAAAAAGAAAAAATCCAAAATAGTGTCAGACACGGCTAAAGGTGTGTCCAACACAGATGGACTTTTTTATATATATTTTATAAAATTTAAATGGGTCTTTTTTGAAATTTTAAAGAGGTTAGTTGAAAATTTAAAAATTAAAAATAAAGATTTTTTTTAATCTTAAACTAATTAATCAGATTTAAGTATTTATCTATCTCTCGTTTCGCATCATCTTTTTCATTTCTCTCTCTCTCTCTCTCTCTCTCTATATATATATATATATATATATATATATATATAGATATTCTTTATAAATCTTCAATCAAAAGTTATTGCCAGAGAATTTCACGATGGTCTATTTTAATGATGAATATTTCTATTTCTCTATTACATATTCTTATAATTTAATAAATTATAAACATATAATATAATATCATTTTTTAATAGTAGTGTTGAAGCCATGTAATGTCCTAGAATTTTAAAATTTTCCTCCTCGCCATGTCAATGTCGGGTCGTGTTTGTGTTTGTGTTCGTGTTATTGTGTATGTGCATCATAGCCTATATATTACACTGTGAGCAAAAAGAAATTGTGTATGTGCATCATAGCCTATATATTATACCCCTTAAATTACTCTCTTTAAATCAAAGCCCCTCATGAAAATATTTTTATACCATTTAATTGCTTATCCTTCTATGTAATACTTACCCTTTTGATATCCAATGAGTTGTCATTACTATCCTTCAACAATTTTTTTCCTCCTTATCTTTTCAATTTTGTCACCATTTCTTATCTTTATTTCTTTATTCTTTGTCTTCTTCTTTTAATTTAAAATGTTATTAGTAATCCCATCCGAGTTTCATCTTTATAATTGATATTATTACTAATTTGGGCTTAATATTAATAGTTGATTTTAATCTTACAAAACAATAATTGGAGAATTACTTCAATTGTTTAGACTTTTTATTACTTTAATATAGTGAGTGATTATTAACATAATTTTGTTAAAAATTATCCACATATATTTGATTTTTATGATTAATACTTAATTATGATATAGAAAGCATATTTAGCCTTTTAAATTTATAATTTTTGATGTAAAATTTATTTTAATATCAATTTACGATTTTAGAATTGATTGTCAATATAAGGCTAGAAACATGATACTTGTCATTACCACTATATATATTTCAAAGATGACTAAAAATTTATAAAAATTAAAAATGATATTAAGGTTTCAATTAATATTTTTTACTTATATATTTTAAAAATAAATTGAACATGAAATTTTATTATACTTTATAAGTTTTTAAAAATATTTAACTTCTCATGTTTTAGATAAAGAGGTTCAAGTGTTAATTAATATAATTTAGGAGAGTAAATGATAAATAGTTCTATTCGGGGATGTATTTGATACAAGAAGAATAGTTTAGGGGATAAAATATATATTGGAAGTATAAAGAGATAAATAATGTAAACATGGAAAAATAATATGAGAAATTTTTAGGTTGAGTAATAGTCTGGGAATTAGTTTCCACGAGAGTAATATTTTGGCAAAAAACTCTAGTTCTATTAAGTGAGTGTTTGCAAACGCTTCTCTTTTCAGAGAAGTAGAAGTTGTAAAAAAATTGAAAAAAAAAAGTGAGTGAAAACATATGAAAAGTGGTAGTTGACTTTTGGAAAAAAAAAAAAGTAGAAGTTGGAAAAAGCTACATCCAACTTCTAGTTGAGTTTAACCTTTTTTTTAAAGTAAAAATAGGAAAACTAACGCTCTTTGTCTTTTTTTTTTTAGCAAAAGTTGGAAAAACCATTTTTTTTCTTTCTTTTTTTTTTTTTTTAAGGATTGCAAACACCCCTAAACCAAATGGGGTTGTGACACACATAATGGATTAGATAGGGTTTCTATTTGTTAGCTAGTAATATTTAATGATTGTGTATAATGGAACACTTGATGCATGTGTATAATAAAAAAAATAATTTGATTTAATGATTTACTAACCTTTTTTGGTAGTATCTATACTATCAAAATATTTTTACTTTTTTAATATATTTATAAAATTAGTAATAAGTAAAACTAAAATAATTTAAAATAAAAAAACTAAGAAAACAATTATAAAGAATTTAAAAGAGCATGATGTTAAAGAGTATTGGAAAATAAAACATGATAGAGAAGGGCAAAGAACATGATGTTAAATTGTATTGGAAAATAAAAGAGGATAGAGAGGGGAGGGAGGGAGGGAGGGAGGGAGGGAGAGAAAATAAAAAGAACATGTAAGAGGAGATAGGAAAGAAAAAGTTCAAAAAAAATGACAGACCAAAAGTAGTTATTAAAGGGTGCTGCCCCTTTATACAATAATATAGATAGTATAGATAATACAATTTAGAATTTAATATTCGGTTCTAGAGTGAATGAAAATACAACCAAACAATGGCATACCAATTATGTAAGTTTGTAATTGTTGTTTTCATTTTCCCTATTTTCATTATTCCATCATCTTTTTCTTTTCATCCTTTTCCTAATCCAATTTCCCTTTAAAATTAGTTGGAGTAATTTATGGTCCAGCAGTAATCCGGTTCATATACAACTGAAAAATCAAATGAAGCAAATAGTTCAAAAATGTTACTCAAAGGTTAAAGTTAGGCTCTCTTAAGTGAGTTTGCCAACCGGTTTCCTCCCTTGACCTGATTTTGGGATATTTTTGTATTTATCAAGTATTAAATACTATATGGTGGCGATCAAGCTAAGTCAAGAATTAAATTTCTATAATTCTAACATAGTCTAATACACACTATTTGGTGTTTTTAACACCCTATGCATAAAATATTCACCAACAGAGTTCCTAATCTTGAGAATATGTACGGGGTCTATAGACATTGTATAGAAATGTAGTTTAAGAATTGAAATTTGGAAAATTAATTTCTCACTTTTTGAACCCTAAGAATATAAGGAGCGAGGGAAATTTTGGACTGGGTGTCTAGGTTACACTATGTGTCAATCAATGTTCTGAAAATCGGACCGGACATCGAACCGGCGGCCTTACTGATTACCGGTTCGACCGGTTCGATCGGTTCGACCACCGGTTCAACCGGTGTGACGTCATAAATACGTAATAATTATTAAATTAATTTTTTATATAAAAAAATAATAAATACATAAAAAAAAATAGAGAAAGTAACCTAATAATAATAATAACCATCAAAACAAGAAATTTACTTTACTATTTAATATCTCAAATAATATAAATCTGTATAATTTACAAACGTACAATCAAATGCACTCACATATATCATATATATATATATATATATGTCTCTATATTGATCCTCATCAACCCCCATAACTTTTTATTATAATATCAACATGTAGAAACCAAATATTCAAATCTAATATTAACCTTTACAAGCAGCCAATATTCATCAACACCTATTCTATTACAAGAGTGTATTACATGACAAAGCAAATTTAGTTATCAACATAAGTTCCTAAAACAACAAATTTCAAAAGCTTAACAGAATATGCTATCTAACTTGCTAACAAGTGATGTTTCTTCAAACCAAGCGAACTCCCATCAATCTTGTCCATTACAAACTAAAGTAGATCAAATGAATTAATTAGATACAAAAATTAGACCAAGAAAAGTGTAAAAAAAAACAAGAGGCGACGAAAAAAAACAGAAACAAGAGGCAAGAAAAGTAAAACTCACCTGCTGCTGCTGGGAAAATAAGAAAACAAGAAAAAAACAGAAAAAATGAAGAAAGGAAGAAAACTTACCTGAGTTAACTCCTGCTGCTGGTTCACGGTGAGGCGAGGCGGCGCGGCGCAGCGAGACAGGGAGGCGCGGCACGGCGAGACGGGGAGGCGCAGCTAGACGAGGCAGCTGCCGGTTGCTGTTTGTGACGGGCAAGAGGCGAGCAGATGCACTGAACTGAAGGCTGGAAAAAACGAAGCAGCAACAGCGTGAGATGCACTGATGACTGAACTGAAGGCTGGAAAAACCGAAGCAGCAGCGGCGTGAGATGCAGTGAACTGAAGGCTGGAAAAAACGAAGCAGCAACGGCGTGAGATGCAGTGAACTGAAGGCTGGGAAAAATGGAAGCAGCAGCGGCGTGAGAGATGCATTGAAGCAGCAAGTTTCATTCTCAAAAAAAAAGGACCCGATTTTGACCTAGAAAAAACTAAAAAAAAAAAAGGGGAGTGGCTCGTCGAATCGGTTCCCGGACCGGGATCGGTTCGACCGGTTTTTGACCGGTTCTGGACGGTCCGAGCCACCCCCGATTTTTGAGCATGATTCAGACCGGACCAGCCACCGGTCACCGGTCGAACCGGTCGAACTGGCCGGTCCGGTCCGGTTTTGACAACATTGGTGTCAATTGATCCAAATTCAACTACACTTTATAGTTTACACGTATTTTAATATAATAATAATAATAATAATAATAAGGCGTTAGGCCCGTGTATTCAATCCGTGATCAAAGTCTTAGGCCCGGGTATTGACATTTCCCCGAAGTCAAAACCACAGCGATTAAGGCGATGTTCCAGGTGTTTTTCACGAAAAGCATCAAAATAAGGTGTTTGACCTACAAACAAGGTACTAAACTGGAAAATCGACGTTTTTTTCAAGTTAAATTCAAGTCAAATTCATGTTATTCATGGTGTTTCTCATTCCATTCATTGAACTTTATATTTGGTTTCATCATGCAAGCTTTCAAATAAAACACTTGGGGAAAAATATAATATTTGGAAATAAATTCTGGTCATTAATAACTAGCTTCTCATGTGTGTATGTTTCTTATTTTTAATTTTAGAAAAGGGAATTAAATAACTTTTTTTTTTTTTTGAGAGTGGGAATGAAATAACTACTAACAAACATATTTCTAAATGTAATTTTATTTTTTCATTTTTTGCAATTTTCAAATTAAGTGAGAGTATGAAGCGCATACACTGGTTACCATGGTCCACATTAATTGAGCCCAAATCCATAGTGGGTAGCCCATAGGGCCATGATAAGTACTCCAAAATATATATACATTATTTTCACAATTCATACACAATACAAGCTCGCTAACATAACCCATAATAAACTATGCAGGCCCAATTGTTGTAGCCCAATATTGAATTTTGCTTTCAAGCCCATCGTCCCACATTAAACAAATAGTATCCTTCAACATTGTTTATTCAGTAGCGAGCTATGGAGTTTGTCCCTTTGGGGACATCCGATAAAAGTGGAACGACATAGAGAAGATTAGGATGGCCCATGGGCAAGGATGACACGCATAAATCGAGAAATGGTCCATTTTTATTTTTTTTTCATTTTTTCGATTTTTTTTATTGTGCAACACACACACACACACACATACACATAAACCCATTCTTTGAAGCAACGATTCGAGGGTTCCGGACTTGCAGTGATTGATAGAATTTCTGCACGTTCTTTTAGTTGCACGTTCTTTTAGTTTTGTTGGTTTCTTGTATATTTTTTTTTTTTTGGATAAATTTTTTATTCTCCGTTTTACTTATTTTTTTTAATCTTATTTTAGCTTTTTGTGTGTTTGAAATTCTGCTGAACCTTGTGTAATTTTCTACAGATTATTTGATCTCTTCATGGTTATAAATTATAATGTGAAAGGTTGCCTCTGCTGCGGCGGCCCAAAATCGGAGAGCCCTTGTTTGTGACAAAACAGAATGAATTTGCTTTACTTATTTGTTTATTTATTTAGTAATCTGCATTTGTAGATTGATTCATTCTATCATTTGGTTCCAAAGTTCTCTAATTAATGGAATCATGGATGTGCATATTGTTTACTAATTTTTTTTTTATTACAGTCTACTCAGGACACCCTATAGTTGCACGTTCTTTTAGTTTTGTTGGTTTCTTGTATTTTTTTTTTTTTTGGATAAATTTTTTATTCTCCGTTTTACTGATTTTTTTTAATCTTATTTTAGCTTTTTGTGTGTTTGAAATTCTGCTGAACCTTGTGTAATTTTCTACAGATTATTTGATCTCTTCATGGTTATAAATTATAATGTGAAAGGTTGCCTCTGCTGCGGCGACCCAAAATCGGAGAGCCCTTGTTTGTGACAAAACAGAATGAATTTGCTTTACTTATTTGTTTATTTATTTAGTAATCTGCATTTGTAGATTGATTCATTCTATCATTTGGTTCCAAAGTTCTCTAATTAATGGAATCGTGGATGTGCATATTGTTTACTAATTTTTTTTTTTTATTACAGTCTACTCATGACACCCTATAGATGTCAACCGGAAAGATAACCCTACACACACGCATACACTCACTCAAAGGGGAAAGAGGGAGAGGACAAGAGGGTTCGAACTCATGACCTCACTGGTGCTGGTTCGAACCCCCACCACTAGACTACAAGCCCAGTGGTGCATATTGTTTACTAATTGAGAGTTGTTTCTTTGTCACCTACTTTGTTTTAGTCTATATCGAAGTAAAATTTACATGTATGTTTTTAAAAATTTTAGATCTCCCTCTCCTAAATTATATAAAAACCTTTTAATATTTTATATAAATTCGACCTTATCCCTCCAAATAAAAATTGTTGGCTCCGTCACTAATTAACAAGAACATTTTATTGGAGAAAATTGCACCAGTCTTGTGTTTTCTATAATAGGCCAAAAAAACCCAATGAAATTTTTATTAGCATAATAAATCTTGTGAAAATAAAAATTGGGTACCTTAAACCCTGCATCTGGCAGAGGTGCATCACGCGCTCAAATTGTAAAATTTTATCAATTTTCTGCTTGTAAACAGTATGTTTTACCCTTATTTTGATTGAATAAAAACCCTAATGTCTATGAATCGTTATTTTGGTTGAGTAAAACTTCTTTATCTTTCTTCTACATATTTTGGCAATAAAAACCAAGAGAAATCTGATTCAACGTAGTCTACATCATTAGAATCTTCATCCCCAATATAGCTTGAAGAGTTCATCTTCCTGTATGATCCTCTTGCCTTTATCTGATCTTGTCTATTGATCAGTCACTAAAGTAGTTGGTTCTTGTGTAACAATAGGATCTTCAATATTTACTCCACTTGGATGGCTTGCACTTGAAACACAAGACTCAAACTCATGGAATAGAATCTCATCATCGAAGTTTATAACATCCACCAACATCTCTTGACTGAATTATCTTCGTTTTCTTCATTCATTCTACAACAGAAAATAAAAATAATAATAATCATAATTAAAACCACACCAAACCTGTCAATGTTTTTTTTTTTTTTTCCGAGTAAAACCAGCAGCCAATATTATCCATATCAGAACCAGACGTTCAATTAAATAAAAGCAAAAAGGTACAACTTAAAGCTAAAATGAACAAAATCCAAACCCTAGAGATTCAGTTTTCAATCAAAACCTCAATCCTGAGGAATCTCGACGTCACCATCAGCAATCTCCTGCTGCAGATCCTTCGGATCCTTCCCATCAACAGTACAACCAACTGAAACACAAGTGCCCAAAATCTCCTTCACCGTACCACTGAGGTCCTTCGCCATGGACCTCGGGCGCATGACCTTCGCGATCTCGATCACGTCATCCAGCGAGATGTTGCCATTGTGCTTGATGTTCTTGGTCTTCTTACAATCGCGCTCCGGCTCCTTCAGCGCCTTGATGACTAAGGCTGCGGCGGAGGGAACGACTGTGACCTTAGCCTGACGGTTTTGGACGGTGAACTTAACGGTGACGCGGAGGCCCTTCCAGTCCTTGGCTGTTTCCTTGGCGATATCCTCACCGATTTTCTTGGGGGACAGACCAAGGGGACCGATTTTGGGGGCGAGTGAAGACGCCGCTCCAACCTCACCGCCGGTGACCCGGACGAAAACGTCGACGACCTGCGTAGGGTCGAACTTCGGCGGCATTTTGGGGATTCACGTGGTGGAGCTTTAGGACTTGCTGAGGGGCGGCGGTGGGGAGAGTGTGTTGCGTACGTGAATACCAAACCTGTCAATGTCCTTTCTTGTATTAAAGCGGAAAAAAAAAAAAAAAAAAAATACTATAACAAACATATTAGGGGATATGCATTTGTAGGAACCAACAAATATAAAATCTCAATACTGTTGTGTATGGATGGACCACATTTATGCTCAAGAATCCCATCATCATTCTTGTGTATTACACATTCAAAGTACAACTTCTATATCATTTAGCTATTTTCCATTGGAAAATAAAAAAAATAAGTCCCATAAAAAAATAATTAACACAATCAAATGATGAAAAACTAGCACAAAATACACAAAGTTCTCGATACTAAAATAACACAAATAAGCATAGTAGCGAAAAGAATTAAAATACCTAATACTATTTCCAAACCCTAGGTCAAGAATATACCCAACCAAGCAAAAGAAATGCAAGAGGAAAAAAAGGAAATGCCGAATATTGTAGGTGGGGGGGGGGGGGGGGGAGAGAGATCTTAACTTCAAGCTCGTGTGTAATCGAAAAACTTTGAAATCCTCTCACCTTCTTGCTTCAGAAATTTGAAATATCAAGTATAATGAACAATAATGATTTGGAGTTCATAAGGGTGGATGGGTTTTGTGAGAAGAATTGAGAAGTTCTGTACGTGGTTGATGGCTTTTTGACAAATTTTGAACAATGATTTTGGGTCTTCTTTTTTGGGAGAAAATAATATATATGGAGGAGAAAATTCGAAAGTTCAAGAAAAAAGTAAGGTTCACACACTTATCGGGAGAATGTTCCAAAATTAAATTACACAAGTTTTTTTTTTTTGCTAATTAATTTTATACAAGGTTTTTTTCTCGCCTATTTTAAATAACAGAGGGGATTTGGTGCAAGTAACTCCATTTTATTGCATGGTATTTTTCATTTCACATATTTAAGCATTGATCTTGCTATTTAAGTTTCAATATACAAATCAATGATCAAAATTTAGAAGGATATCTGCTCTATAATAGTATGATGCGTTTACGTGTGTCCAACATGTTTTAGACACGATTGGGCTTTTTTTGATATTTTATAAAATTTAGATGGGGTCTTTTTTGATATTTTTAAAAAGGTTAGTTGAAAAATAGAAAATAAAAAAATTAATTTTTTGTTAATTTTAAACTAATTAATTAGATTTAGAGAATTTCTCTCTCTCATTTCGCATCATCTTTTTCATCTCTCTCTCAATATACGTGTGTGTGTGTGTGTGTCTTCATTATAAATCTCCAATCAAAAGTTATTGCCGGAGAATTCACAATGGTCTATTTTAATGATAAATATTTCTGTTTCTCTATTACAGATTCTAATTTAATAAATTATAAACATATAACATAACATAACTTTTAATAGCAATGTCGGAGCGTGTCATGTCCTAGAATTTTAAAATTTTTAGTCTAGTAGTGTTTGTGCATCATAGGCTATATATTGCTCTACGAGCAAAAATAAATTGGTAAAATATATTAAGTCCCCTTAAATTACTCTCTTTAAATCAAATACCCTTATGACTAGATTTTTATATCATTTAACTCCTTATCCTTTTATGTAATACTAACCCCTTTTATGTCCAACGCGTTGTCATTACTATCCTTCAATATCTTTTTTTTTTCTCTCTCCTTATCTTTTCACTTTTTTTCACCATTTTTTATCTTTATTTCTTTATTCTGTGTTTTCTTCTTTTAATTTAAAATATTATTAGTAATCCCGTCCGAGTTTCATGTTAATAATTGATATTATTACTAATTTGAGCTTAATATTAATAGTTGATTTTATTCTTTCAAAACAACGATTGGAGAATTACTTCAATTGTTTAGACCCTTTTTTTTTACTTTAATATAGTGAGTGATTATTAACATAATTTTGTTAAAAATTATCCACATATATTTTATTTTTATGACTAATACTTAATTATGATATGAAAAGCATATGTAGCATTTTAAATTTATAATTTTTGAAGTAAAATTTATTTTCTTGTCAATTTACAATTTTAGAATTGATTGTAATATAAGGCTAGCAAAATGACACTTGTCAATATCACTATAAATATATTAAAGATGACTAAAAATTTAGAAAAAATTAAAAATGATATTGAGTTTTCAATTAATATTTTTTATTTATATATTTGAAAATCAATTAAACATGACATTTTCAAAAATACTCATGCTTTAGATAAAGAGAATTAAAAAGATTAATTAAATATAAAAGGTAGCAAGTGTTATGTAATAATTCAGGGGAGTAAATGATAAAAAATCCTATTTGGTGGTGTATTTGATACAAGAAGAATAGTTTAAGGGGGGAAATTATATGTTGGAAATATTAAGAGATAAATAATGTAAATAGGGAGTAATAAGATGGGAAATATTTTAGATTGAGTAATAGTTTGGGAATTATTTTCCACGAGTAATATTTTGGCAAAAAACTCTAGTTGTATTATGGGAGTATTTGCAAATACTTCTTTCTTTGAAGAAGTAGAAGTTGTAGAAAAAATTGCAGAAAAAAAAAAGTGAGTGATAAAAGTTGGTGGTGTTTGGAAAAGAATATGAAAAGCAATAGTTCACTTTTGAAAAAATAAGTAGAAGTTGAGTGTAACTTTTTTCGGCAAAAACCGAAAAACAAACACTCTGTCTTTTTTTCTTTTTCTAAGCAAAGCCTTTTTTTTTTTAAATAAGGATTGCAAACACCCCTAAACCAAATGTGGTTGTGACACACATAATGGATTAGATAGGATTTCTTTTTGTTAGCTTCAAATCTTCTATATATACTAGTAATATTGGCACATTTGATAAGTGCGCATAATAAAAATATAATTTGATTTAATGGTTTACTAACTTGTTTTTGGTAGTATCTATACTATCAAAATATTTTTAATGTTTTAATAGAATTATAAAATTAGTAATAAGTAAAAATAAAATAATTTAAAATAAAAAAACTAAGAAAATAATTATAAAGAAATTTAAAAAATGATATTAAAGAGTATTGAAAAATAAAAGAGGATAGAGAGGGGAGGGAGGGAGGGAGGTAGGGAAGGAGAAAAAAATGGAGAGAAAATAAAAAGAACATGTAAGAGGAGAGAGGAAAGAAGAAGTTTAAAAAAAATGACAAACCAAAAAAATAAAAGGAGATGATATTGGCACTACAAAATTTTATATTGGAACTTCATTCCAATTATTTTATTAAAAGATTAACTAAAATACCCACTAACTTATAAAATATTATTTATATTATTTTTGAATGACAAATATACTCCCACTCTAATATGCATCTTTCTTTCATTTTTGTATTCATCTATTCATGGTGAAAACATATGAAAACATTGTGCAAAAACAAAAAAAAAAACTCTTGAAATAAATTCAACAAATCAAATATACATACAAATCATTGAGCACAAAAAACAAAATGTTATAGTTTAATCTGATAATATATTTCCATTAGACAGATAAAAGTTGAAGTTAAGTACTTTTTAAACACTTATATCTCCAAATATAGTTTTGACCAAGTTATTTGACTTTTATGTCTAATCTTGCCAAAAAAAAAAAAAAAGAAGAAGAAGAAGAATAAGAAGAATAGAAAATAACAAGAATAAACAATCTTTATATAAAGAAATAACGTACACCAATTGTTATTTTTTCATTTTTTGGATTTTGAATTTTTCTGCTCTTGTTTATCGTTGTCTAGAAATCAAGAAGAGAATTTTTTTTTTTCTCTAGGTTGTGGTTGTTGTCTTGTTAAATCGAAAATAATGTGAATGGATAGTAATTCAGGATAATTGTTTCCTACAAATCAAATAAAGTGATGCTTAAAAGGTAAGGGGTATTATAGTCAAATATTTAAAGTTAAAAATTGAAGTGGAGTGATAGTATCATCTCCCAAAAATAAATAGGGCAAAAGTAGTTACTAAAAGGTGTTGCTTCGTTATATAATAATATAGATAATATAGATAATACAAATTAGGATTTATCATTCAGATTTGGAGTGAATGAAAATACAACCAAACAATGACATACCAATTCTGTAAGTTTGTAATAATTGTTTTCATTTTTCCTATTTTCATTATTTCATCACCTTTTTCTTTTCATCCTTTTCCTAATCTTTTCTTCAAACAATCTATAATACTTTATAAACTTGTAAATAAATTATAAAATATGTTAAGCAATTTAAATCCAATAAATGGCGCTCTTATAAGAAATGGATAATTAAAATAACTCTCCAACAATAAACTTTTAAATACATAAAATCCAGAAATTTTTTTTTCTATCTAAAAAACTCATCTCGATGATTCTTTTATTTCAAAAAGTTCACAAATTGGCAAACCAACAAAGTTATTCTTATAACAGTACTACATATTAAATTAATTAACAATATGAAAATAAAACTAACTAAATTAATAGAAAATCTTAATAAAACCATTAATAACAAATTTAAAAAAGAAAGAATGAGATAACGAAAATGAGGTAGTAAATAGAAAAGTGATAGAAACTATCAAAGAAATATAATTTTGAAAAATACCATATATTAATTTTTGTTAAAAAAAAGTGCTTTAGTCATACATATGTAGATGAATATAAATGTGTGTGTGTGTGTTACATAAGTGACCAATTAAGTGGAATAGTCAAAACAAAGTATCTAATGAAGTTTGAGAAAATTCTTTTTACTATTTTGCAAAAAATTTAATGAATAAAAATAATAATAACTAAAAAGCAAACGAAATCAATAAACGCTTGAATAAATCAAAATGAGACAATGTAAATACAAGACAGTGGTAGAAATGATTAAAAAAATTTAGAAACATCATCAAAACGGAATTATGAAAAAGAAGAAAACTAAAGTATGAAAATTGAGAAAGGAAAGAATGAAAAATATGATGACATGAATATGAAAGGGAAAATAAAAGGGGAAAATGACTTAACATTCAATGAATTTCAATAGCATATGGCTAATCGAACTCAAGACGTTCTTGTTGGAAATGAAAAAAGCACAAACAAGAAACGAATAGAAGGAATATGAATGGCTGGTGTTTCTTTCAAATACAAATCTTCATAAAGTTTGTAGCAAATATTTAAATACCAAAAAATATGAGATATGAAAAGATTTTAAATTTAAATTTAGTTATCAACAAACTTCTATGAAAAGTGTTTGAATTTTTTGGATAAAGATAAACAACCATATACTTATTTTAATTTAAGAAACATATATGTATATATGTTCATACATGAAAAAAATGAAAATATTTATGTATTGGAGTTAGAGAAAATTCTTTACTTAGAAAAAAAAAGTTAGAGAAAATCCTTCGTATAACAATACAAAAAATAATTGAACAAAAAAAAAAGAATCAAACTAAATTAATAAGAATATGAATAGAACAAATCATTATAAAAATTGAAGAATAAAACAACTTAAACGAAGAACAAAATACATAGAAGTTGAAGAAATTTTTAAAAAAAATAATTTGAAAAATACTAAGTATTAACTTTTATACGGGGGAGGGAAGTGCTTGAGTTATACATACAGATAAAAATATTTAAGAAAAAATGACAAATTAATTAGAATCATTGAAACAAAATATTAATGGAAGTTTGAAAATTCCTTCTTATTATATTGCAACAAATTAAGTGAATAAGAAATAATAAAGACAACAAAGCAAACTAAAAAAAAAATATATTGAATACACAAAACATAATAACAAACTTGAATAATAAAATTATGAGACAACAAAAACAAAGAATAAATTGTAAACAATAATAGAAACAAAATAATTAATTTGAAAACGTCTAGTTAAATGAATAAAAAATAATAATAACAATAAAGCAAAGTCAAAAAAAAAGTTGAATACAAAAAATAGTAACAACTTGAAGAATAAAATTATTATGAGACAAAAAAAAATGCTGAAAGTGGTAGAAATAATCAAAAGAATTAATTTGAAAACATTAGGAAAAACGAAATAAAGAAAATAAATGGTATATTAAAAAAGAAAATATAAGAGAGAGAGAGAGAGAGAGAGAGAGAGAATTAACATTCAATGAATTTCAATGACCGATGGCAAGACGAATCCAAAATATTTTATGTTTCAAATTAAATTCCGCTTCATGGGCATCCCTAAGTGAGAGTTCGAAACTCGTGTATCTGTAAACATTGTCCAAGTTCGTTAAGCCCAAATTCATAAAGGCCTAAGCTACGTTTTGTGGCCACAATGGGTAGCCCAAAAGCCCACTACAAGAACCTCAAACAATAGATTTATAAAGGCAAATCTTCACAATTCGTAAAAACAACCCACTTTCATAACCCATAATACACTGTATTGGTAATTGGTCCAAACATTGTGGCCTGCTAAGGAATTTTGCTTTCAAGTTTCATCATCCCACACACTGAACAAATACTGTACTTTATCACAATTTTTATGCAGCAGCCTGTACTGTGTAGCTCGTCCCTTCGGGGACATCCGATAAAATTGGAACGATACAGAGAAGATTAGCATGGCCCCTGTGCAAGGATGCCATGCATAAATCGAGAAATGGTCCAATTTTTTTTTATTTTCAATTTTTATTTCGCAGTATAGCACTTGATATTTCACAAATAAATAAATTGCAATAGGAAATTATAGAAGTTAGATAAAAAAAAAATAAAAAAAAAGGGAGACTTGATGATCGCATCTCAAGGACACGTAAAACTCTAATGTATAGCCAGGTCAAAGCTTTAGTGACTGCATCTTGGGGAATGTAGAACTTTGAAGTGCAATTGGCTCAAAGATTGGAGACAATTTGGTCATTTGTAGTGCACCTAGTTGCATGGCTTAGTAAATACACATTGAAATTTGTAGGAGTTGGAAGAATATTTCTATAGATGTCTGGTGATTATCCTTGTTCAAGTTGTGAATTTGAAAGACTTTGAGAGAATTCTTTGAAACTTGAAACTTCAATATTTTGTTTCAAATTGTGAAATTTTGGGATTAATTTTTTCAAATGGCGCAATCTCTACTCTTTTTTTTTTAACCTATACGGAATCAATGATCCGTTATGCAATGGCGACTCCACGTTGGAGAATATGGGGTCAGGCAAATCCACCGACATTTTTTTTAGAATTATATATTTATAATATTTTATATTAAATATTAATTAAAGATTTGGTTACCAAGATTGCTTGTGTTTACTTTGCACTTGTACTTAGGTTAGTCAAGCTGCTAACTCCCAATTATATTTTTTTTTCACTTTTTCTTCCTTGTTTTTGAGATATTTTTGGTGTAATTACTGGGTTGTCCTTGAATTTGAAATATGTTCAAAAAAGTATCCCAATTTGCAAAAACCCCAATCTCAACTCCAGAACATCAAAGAAACACCTTCACTTTAAATTGGTGTAATTTGAATTGTTTTCAACAAAGAAAATACCTCTAGATTTAGTGTTCTTTGGAACGACAAATGGGCCTCAGTATAATTGTTGCTGATATTTTTCTATTTTTGTCGTTGAGCTTGAAAAAAAAACACCAAACCTAGCAACGCTACCAATGTAGAAAAACAAGTGCCCGAGCGTCGATGCATATCAAAGAAAGTGGTCAAGATTATTTAAAGCACAAATCAATCAAATGATTTGGATGAAATACAAATACAGCGTATACAAAAAAAGTTATTTCAACGTTTACATCACTTTTTTTCCACAAAGTGATAATGGTAGAGCGATTTGTCGATTCAATCAAGATTGGTTCAAAAAATAAGGGACTTGGTTGAAATAGAATATTGAAAAAGATGCCGTCTTTTGCTTAATTTTTTTTTTATATTTTTGAACCAAAAATAGGAAAATAAAGAAGATGTTATTCTTTTATCATTCATGGCTTATAACATGAAATAGAAAAGACAAACTTTGAATCCATGTAGCAGAACTTATTTGTACATCTTTGATATTATCTTCCTAATAAGATAATTTCAAGATCTTTCTCAATTTTAATTTTTTTGTCTCTATAAAAGTGCATGTAGTTCTCATTGTTGTAAAATACACATAAGCTGGTTAAAAGGATAATACCCTTTTTTTTATGAGAAAAGGCAATGCCCCAATTCCAAATCAGGGATCTCGTGGAAAAGAATGCAACTTTTGTCCTCCAAATAATGTTATAATGACAATTTTTTTATTTATATTTTCTTTCGTTATGCAAACTTTTAGATGAAACACTTGGGGGAAGATATTTAGAAAATAAATCCTGGTCTTTCTTAACTAGCTTCTCATTTGTGTTTATTTCTTAGTTTTTATTTAATAAAAGGGAAGTACTGACAAACATTGTTTTTTTTTATAATACGCTCATCCACACACCACCAACCAGAATTCGAATCCGAATCTGATTAGTTCTCCCAATAGCCGAATCCTATTGAATTTATATTATTATTATTGAGTTCGAATTCAATAAAAATCCAAAACTCGATAAAAAAATTCAACCCGAATAATAATTAAAATATTTGAAATTTCACAATCGAGTAACAAAATAAATTAAAGAAATTTATTCCTTATGTTAACAAAAATAAAATTTAAGAAAGTAGAAAATTATTTTGGAATATGAATAACAACTATAAATTATTTTGTTTAAAAAACACTTTGGAAAATAAAAAATAGTGTGTTATTAATTGTAATGCCTTACATAATATATTTTATTTGAACTTCTTTACTAATATTATATATATAGAATTATTAATTTAATAAAATATATTATTAAAATTCGGATCCAATTTTTTTACTAATGTGACGTTTGACTTTATATTCTATCCACTTATATCTTTATAATTGAATTCAATTCATCAAAATATTTTAATGAGTCAAATATAGCAAAAGTCATACCGGACTCAATTGGCTGCTCTAAGTAAGAGTACGAAACTCAAATATCTGTTGCCATCATCCAAGTTAATTTAGCCCAAATCTATAAAGGTTCCTAATAAAAGTCCAAAATGTAGATATATCAAGAAAGATTTTCATAATTCATAAACAATACAAGCCCACTAACATAACCCATAAAAACTCTATAGGCGCAATTGTTGTGGCCTACCAACGAAATTTACTTTCTATTTCCATCATCCCACATCGAACAAATAGTATCCTTCATCGTATTATTTATCAAGCAACGTGTGCTACAAAGCTTGTCCCTTCGAGGACATCCGATAAAATTGGAACGATACAGAGAAGATTAGCATGGCCCCTGCGCAAGGATTACACGCATAAATCGAGAAATGGTCCAAAATTTTTTCTATTTTATTTCATTTTTTTAATTTTTCATATTTTTTGAACTCAGGAATTGAATTTATTTATTTTCCTATTGATTTTTGTACTTTTGTGTGCGGATTTGTTCTAAATTTCCTTTTGGTGGTTGTATCTTCAGATTTTGTTCTTTTTTCTTTTTTCCCTATGATTCAAGCGTTCCAGTCGGTGAACAAGGTTAGTGTTGAAGGAATTAGTTTGTTTTCCTATTGAATTTTGTACTTTTTGTGTGTGGATTGATTCTAGATTTCCTTTTTGTTGCTTTATCTTTTACATCTTGGACATGTGCTGAATCTTCAAGTTATTTTTTTTAGTTTTTTCTAATGAGTGCACCCCACTCAAAAAATGCAAAATCTTTATATTAATAGGTCCACATTAAAATTCATCACTATCTACTAATATTTGTATGCGTACACCCACCCACCCACACACACACACACACACACAAATACATATATATAGATTTATTTATTTTTTTGGTTAAAAAGGAAAGAGTCAATGCTCTTTAATAAGTGTTTAGGCTATCCTCCAAAAGGATTTCTTCAACTCCGCCCACTGGATTATCCCATCTGAAGAACCAAGGCTTGATGTAATGACCCAATTTAGCTAGAAAATCTGCACAAACATTTCCTTCACATTTAATGTGCTTGAAGCTAATCTCCCAAGTGTTCCTCATTAAACATTTGCAATCTTCAATAATGTTTCTAAGAGGGTGCGACTTTGTTTCAATGTTATTGATAAAGGACCAAACAATAAGCGAATCGATTTCAACCTCCAGCCTTTGGGGCCCCATGTCCCAAGCCATTTTGAGTCCCTCCCTCAAGCCAAGTAGCTAGCTCGGCAATAGTGATGGAATTCTCCCCAAGTCTACAAGCAAAACCAAAAATTTCAACTCCCTTGTTTGTCTCGCACTAAGCCGCCAACAATCGCTAACTTTGAGGTGTCGAAGTAGCTACCATCTGTATTAAGTTTAAACCACCCCCTACTTGGTTTCCGATATTTAACCTCACTACTCCTTAACACGTGCCTCGAAACAATATTCGGGAAAGAGTGGATAATATCAATGGCAACTCTGAATGGAAAAAACCATTTTCGAGATAAAGTAAAGCTCGTTATTGAAAAAGAAGTTATTTTGTGCTTTCCAAATGCTCCATATTGTAGCAAGAAAAATGACTTTCCAATCACACTTATGTAAGATAATGTTGGGGAAAGGAGTGAATAGACTGTGTTCAAACCAATGATCTTGATTAATGGCTAGAAACATGAGAACTCGGTAGGCAAGATTCCCAAATCCTTTTGGCCATTGGGCAGAGAAGAAAAGTGTGTAGCAAATCTTCTCTACCCGAGTTACAGAGAGTGCAACTATCCGAAGATGGCAAATGCCTATCAAACCGTGTGGAGTTGGTAAATAGTGCATTGTGTGTGCACAACCAAAAGAAAAGCTTAATCTTTTGTAGGCACTAGAGCTTCTAAAGCCACAGTTATTTTTGCCCAAGACTAATGGTAGAGTTACAATGGTGAGAGATGGAGTCAGAGGCTGATTTGCAAGTAAAAGTGTGATTGCTAGTGCCGCCCCATATGCAAGTGTCATTCTTTAGCCTATTGTAGGAAATTGGCAATGAGAGAATACGCTCCTTAATGACATCCAGCAATGGTGTGTGAAGGTTGCTAAAGTCCCAATGCCCCTCCTCATTGATGATATGAGACACTCTCAGATGCTTATTATTCTCTGACACAGTAGAGTCTAGAAGATCACCAATCTTGGACTCACCAAACTATCTATCGTGCCAAAGAGATATGGATCGGCCATCCCCTATCTTCCACCTAATTTTGTCCTCGATCGCTTTTAAACTTCTAACAATTCCTTTCCACAAAGAAGATGATTGAGGCCTAACGCGGTGTGTTAAGATGTCATCCTCCTTAAGATACTTTCTCCTAAAGATCGTCTCCCATAGAGTGGTTTCGCCCCTCAATACCCTCCAACCAAACTTAGCAAGCATCGCCATATTGGCCTTTCGAGCTTCCCTCAACCCCAGCCCCCCTCTAGACATGTGTTTAATGACTTTTTCCCACCTCACGAGGTGAACCCTCCTCGGGTTGCCATCATTAGACCAAAGGAAACCCGATTACAAACTTTGTCAAGTTGATTACAAACTTTCATTGGTAACCAACTGGTGTGCATGGTGTAGATGGGCATGGCTAAGGTGACGAATCGGATGAGAGTCATTCTACCAACCATATTGAGATGTTTAGCTTTCCAAAACGAAAGCTTATTTTGAACTTTCGAAATAAGGGTAGAATAATTAGCACTCACATTTCTCTTGTTTGTGATCTGAACACCAGGGTAAGTATACCAATGTCCATGGTGATTCCAAGACCCAAAATTTCAGCCATATTCCTCTTCATGGAGGGGTCAGTCCTCAGGGAGAAAAATACTTTGGATTTAGAGAGATTGATCTTAAGCCCCGAAGCCCCACAAAAGTTGCCCAGGATACACTTAATGTTAAGAGTACAGTTGAGGGTAGGATGACCCATAAGGATAACATCATCAGCAAAAAGAAAATGGGAGATTTTAGGGTCGTTTCTACAGCTAATAATTGGATCCCACACTCTGTCTTTAACTGCTTCCTCAATCATGTAAGCTAGTCTCTTCATGTATAAAATGAAGAGGTATAGCTAAATAGGATCTCCTTGCCTAAGGCCACAAGAGGGGTGAATAAGGTCTAAAGGCTCCCTATTCCACAAAATGGACAGTTGAACACAAGAAATATAAGCCATAATAAGGTTACTAGTGGGTTTGGGAAAATTAAAAAAGAAGATCGGTTGCCTCAAAAAAATCCCAACTGACCTTATCATAAGCTTTTTCAAGGTCGACTTTAATGATCATATCACCACGTTTGATCTTAGAGTTTTTCATGGTGTGAACAAGTTCTTGCAACACAAGGATGTTATCATGGGTACTTCTACCCGGGATAAAGCTACTTTGGGTATTATTAATCAAAGAGCCAATGAAAAGTTTCAACCTAATAACAATGGTCTTGGTGATGATTTTAAAAAGAACATTGCATAGCATGATTGGCTGGACTGTAAGATGAGAGACAGGTTGGCAATGTTGGGCACAAGTGTAATGTAGGAGTACCCAATCTTGATAAGTAGCTTCCCCTGAATGAAACATCTATCAACAAATTCAAACACCAATTTACTAACCACTTCCCATTAGTTTTGATAAAAGAAGGCTTGACATCCATTAGGTCCCAGTTCCTTATAAGGCGCCATGCTCTTTTTTTTTTGGTAATATTTAGACATTGCTCTTGCAATTCCGGGGGATGGAGCATTAAAGGTTACTCCCCCTCCCAGTAAGTGCGCTTCTTGGAATTTGAACTTGTATTCTCATTATTACGGGGGTTAGAGTTGCTTACCACTCGACCAACAACTTGTTGGTTATAAGGCGCCATGCTCTTGACAACATTACTAATTTCATGAAAAGACACCCTAATCAACAATATCCTAATGGCCTCTGGGCAAAGGTGCTTTTGGAAGGACTGACTCCAAGAATGACATCCGTGGTAGTGCTAGTGATCGTGAAAAGGTTTTTAAAATAGTCAAGGACATGAGCTTTTTAGAAATCTTTGTTTGTAAGACAATTCCCATCAATAATTAAGGCCTCAACTTTGTTCCTCATTCTCCTACAAAGAGTAGAGCGATGGAAGAATTTTACATTTTTATCACTAAATCGGAGCCAATTAACTTTGGACTTTTGAAACCAATACAATTCCTCTTGTTGAAGAATCAAGTTATACTCAGCAATGAGCGACTCAACATCATAAAGGAATGAATTGTGTGTAGTGGTATTCACTCTTTGGATGCCCTTAATACGTGCAAGAAGTTTCATTCTTGTTCCATTCTCTCATAACACTTGGCAAAATGGATAGGGAATTCAAAACGTGCCCCTCTTCCTCCCAAACTTTTTGAATGATTTTCTCACAATTGGGGTGGGTGGTCCAAGCAAGTTCAAAGCAGAATGGTTTTCAGATAGGAATAAGATTAGGGTTGAAACAAGTTAAAATTGGGTGATGTTCAGACTGGACACTAGGTAGAGTGTAGGCCATACCTTCGAAACCGAAGCCTCCATGCAGAATTTGCCAATAAACAATCCAATCTCTCCAGCACTAGAACGACATGTTGGCATTTGTTGGACCAAGTGTATTTTGGCCCTTGGAACTCGATATCCATAAAACCACATCTTTCAATTACTTTACGAAACTTGAGGCAACATTCCCTAATGCCGATCTCCCCCCCCCCCCCCTCCCCCCGCGCTTTTCATACACACTAATGATTTCATTAAAATCTCCAGTGAGAAACCATGGATTAACAATGTGCATACTTATATCTTCTAGCTTATTCCATAATCCCTCCCTTTTTCCCAAATCCGAACTAGCGTAAATGCTACTACAAAAACATCAATCGCCTAAGTCTTAGGCCAATGATAGAGTGGATAGCTTGTGGGAGTACTTTTAGAATTTGGACTTGGATTCTAGCGGCATCCCAAAGCACTCAAACGCCACCCTCTTGCCCATTCGTTACTGCACGACAAACATTCGAAAAACCCAGCCCAATAGAAATATTCACTGCCCATGTCTCACTCGCCCTAGTCTCTAGTAAAAACACAACATTCAAATTATATTCATTAATTAAATTGCAAAAACATCACATGAATGCCCTACTACCCACTCATTGGCAGTTCCATGAAAGCACCTTCATCGGACAGTTGTCACGATGGTGAGGTAGGACGGGATATATCATTGGGATTCCAGTTGCCTCCCTCCGCAACTAATCCAATATGATAGTCATCAACCTACATTGTTGAGCTTCCTCCGCACTGCTCAATTTCCAATCCATCTTGCAATCTAGAAACGGTTGGTTCTTGGGTCAGGAGAGCTTCACTACCTATTCCACCTACCAAACTTTTGAGTCTATTTAGGTAATTCGGACCACATTCAGCCTCGTGCCTAGACAGGACTCTAACGTTGGCGAGTTTAGGATCTCCCTCTGATACAAGTACCACATATGTGGGTAAGATGTATGAAATAGGTTTGGGAGGTCCATTAAGAGAAACGGGCTTAGCTTCAGTTTGTGGTGGGCTGGGGTTAGTGGTTTCTGATGGGCTAGGGTTACAGGTTTTTTCTGTAGGTAATGTGGCTAGAAGTTGGATGGTGGGCTTGAGATGGGTGTGGTGAGTCATTAGCGTGAGGTAGGCTAGTCTTTGAGTAGTTGGTGTTGTGTGATGTGGGCTGGTTCACTATAAAACGGACCATTGAGGTGGGAATTCTCTAGTGATAGGCAGGTTCTAGGGCTATGGTTTGTTGTTCGCGGTGGTTCAAGCCTAAGGGTGGCTCTAGGCGTGCCACCTTTGGGGGTTGATGTCTGCTAGAGTTCGAAAGTAGTTAACTTGGGAGACGTTGGAGGGGAGTATTGGAAGATATCGTAGGGCCAAGTTTGGTGTAACTTTTTGTTTTGTTTGGTGAACTTTGAAAAAAGCTTGCATGGTTGTCCTGGGTGTCTCCCAACACCTCAAACTTGTTGCCACTAACAGTTTTAGTTATTTGCTCAAAGTTCTTTTTGCCTAGGTTTTTTTGTTTTACCTTTTTTCACAATCATCCATTCACCGTATCTGGACTCATGCAGCTTTTCCTGAAATGCCTCCATAGCTGGGAGCCTAATTAGTGTTTGTACTGGCTGTTGGCGTTTCTCCTCCACACAATCCGAACTCCAATGGCCAACCCAACCGCATTCGAAATATATAACTGAGAGATTCTTGTACTTGATAGGGAAGATGATTCCATTCATCTCTACAGCCCCAAGCAAAGGTTGATCAAGGTCGATTTGAACACAAAGTCGGACAAATTTGCCTCTAGAAGCCCAATAAGTGTTGTGGTCGATTTTGACAGGCTCCCCTAAACTTTCAGCGATGGCATGGATTATTCCTTCGTATTATACTCAACGAAGAGTTCTGGGACTCTAACCTATGTAACTGCAGTGGAGATCCTACCTCTTGAGGGTTGAAGGTTTGGAGATCCTATTCTCGTTGGAGTATCCACATAGTGTTCACCTTCGCCGATAAGAGGGAGAAGTTGATCAATTTGCCAAGCATGTATAGGATTAACGTCTCCTTCCAAGGGCTTGATTTCTGCCTCGTTGCTTTTATCTAGCACAATGCATGGGTGTGGACAACTTTCAAATGGTCTAATAATGTGGACTTTGTCCAAGTTTAGCATGCCTTTCTTAGAGAATTTAACTGCTCCTTGTGTTGAGCTACTGCCTACAAAAGAATCAAAATATGTATTTTTCCACTTTTTTCCTAGTGTAGTGATTTCCTGGTTGTATCCATCATGTGTGTATCCTCCTCTACCAAGGAGATCTTCACTTTCTTAGAGTTGCATTGTAGTAGATCATGTTCTTTAGAAGAAGTAAAAGCCACACTTCATTCACCCAGATTTTCTCTCTCTAGGTCCATTCTATATATATATATATATATATATACATTTTGGTTGTGTTTAGATGTGGCAAAATAGGATGAAAATCATGGTTCCAAGCTATTTTAATTAGTTTTGGATTGAATTGGGTCTTCAAATTTTATAAATGGATTGAAACGGGTTGGACTTTAATGGGCTTCAAAATTTTTTGGGTCCTAGATGGGTTCAAGCGGTTTCTAAATGGGTCCATGCGGTTCCTAAATAGTTCCAACAAAAAAATCTTATAATTTGATAATATTTCCCAAATTTGTAAAGGTAGTGATAAAATTATTCTTGCAAATTAAAGAATATGTTAGATAACAAATAAATAATTAAAAAATATACAAATTTATATTTAAAAAATATATATTTTATTTTGTATTGAACCATTTAAGGAACTGCATCAACCCCTTATCAATCCACATCTAACCCATTTCCAACTCAACCCAATTACAACCCATTCTCTAGAACCATTTAAAACCCAACCCATTTTCAACCTGATCCAATAGAACCCAACCCAAGCCCGACCCAATCCGCCATTAACCACCTCTATTTGTGTTTGATAGGAGTTTATGTATGGAATTATATATGTATCCCACTTATAATTATATTTGATAGATTTTTTCTGGCTCTTTATAAAACATAGACCCGATTTTTTATCTATCAATTTATGTAATAGTCCATCCCACTAGAGATGCAAAAGAATCAAGCTTGCTCATGAGCTTAACAAACCGGCTCAACAAAGGTTTGAGCTAGAATTCAAATAATTCAAGTCGAGCTCGAACCAAGTAATTCTTGTTCATAGCTCGCGAGCTTTTATTCTTTTAATATTCATTTTTACTTTTATATAACTATAATAAAACTTCGTGCATGGCAAAATGAATTTTATTGAGGGTATCCAAATATGCAAATACATGGTGCTCATTTGGATGACCTCAAAATTTATAAATTTTTTATAAACTTAATAAAAAATATTACTAAATTCGAATTCAAATTTATAACTGATCAGACTATTTGACTCTATATCCTATTTATTTATTTCAAATTAAGAATATCATATTTGATTTATCGAATACTTTAATCAATCAAATATACTATAACTCGTATCGGACTGAATCGAATTCGAATGAAAATTCGCTTCATGGGCATTCCTAAGTGAGAGTACAAAACTCTGTTAACATTGTCCAAGTTCATAAGCCCAAATTTATGAAGGCCTGAGCTATGTTTTGGGGCCATAGTGGGTAGCCCATAAGCCCACTATAAGAACCTCAAACTATAGATTTATTGAAGTAGATCTTCACATTTCGTAAAAATACGAACCCACTTTCACAATCCATAATACACTCTATTGGTCCAAACGTTGTCACCTGCTAAGGAATTTTGCTTTCAAGTTTCATCATCACACATTGAAAAAATACTATACTTCATCATAGTTTTTATTCAGCAGGGTGTATTATTCAGTTTGTCCCTTCGGGGACATCCGATAAAATTGGAACGATACAGAGAAGATTAGCATGACCCCTGCGCAAGGATGACACGCATAAATCGAGAAATGGTCCAAATTCTTTTCTATTTCATTTTTTCGATTATTTATTTGTTTATTTATTTATTTTTGGTTCGAAAATTATGAAAGGGGAAAAGTTGGTTAAAATGAAGACATCAGGAAAGCTATACTATTCGTCCGCCTTGTCCGGTGAAAAATGGTAAAACTATTAGTATTCTTTTTGTTTTTCCATTTTTCTTTTTTTTTTTTTTTGTCCTTCTGAATTTTATGAAGTTCATGCTCAGAGTTTTTGATGTTTTATAATGTTAGGAATTAGGATTGATGGCTATGGCATTTGGAGGAAATGATAGAGGGCCAAGCAGAATGACTGAGGTAATCATAAAACAGTTGCCTAAATTAGCTACACCAACATATATATATATATATATATATATATATTAGGCAGTTTTTTTTTATTTATTTATTTATTTATTATACTTTGGTTTGAATTTATAAATAAATTATAGGTTCAAGCCCGAGCTCGATTTCGAGTCCAAATATTTTCAATTATTTTATTATATTCGATTTGTAGGCTCGAGCTCAAGTTCAAAAATTAATATATTATTTGTAATTATATATAACTATATAAAAATAAATATTAAAACTACAAATAAAAATTACTTGGATCGAATTCGACTTGAAACTTATATAGGCTCAGTTCAAGCTCGGCTCTTATTTAATTTCGAGCTCGAACCTGTGTCGAGCCGGCTCGTCGGGTTCGCAAGCATGCTTGAGTTGTTTGCATTCTATTCATTCTATTATTCGGTTCTAAAACTTTCTCTAATTAATCGAGTCATGGATATGCATATATTCTGTGACTAATTGGTTTACAAATTGAGACTTGGTTTACTAAACCCATATACACTGCACCACTCTTTATTTTGATATTACCAAAACCTCGCCTCTAAGTTTACAAAATTTATAACCATTAGGGATAGAAATTGCATACTTTAGCAAAATATGTATTGATTTTTCCAATCTTAGCCAACATTACCGTATGCGGGCATAAATGGCACAATAGGAGGACATGGCAGGGAGGCATAGTTATATCTATTTTCTGCGCACATCAACAATTTCAATTTAAAATTCTAATAGATCTAAACTTTGCAAACTTATAGAAGAGGTTTTGGTAATCTAGGAAGGATGAGGGGTGCTTTCAGTAATTTCACTAATTCCTTGGGGAGGTATCCGTAATTCATTCCTATTTTCTTTTCTTTTTTCTTTTTTCTTTCTTGAGTTCAATTTCAATAGGGTTGTTCCTCTTTAATTTCTCTACGTCTCCTTTCTTTTATCCTTTGCTCCATGATTAGGAGAAACAGGTAAAACATACCATACTTAATCCCTAAAAGAGTTCCATCTTAAAATTTGATGGATTTTGAAGTTCATTCAAGAATCCATATCATCCAATAACCTAGATATACACTTTTCTATACATATACATTGATTCCATGTACTAGCCCTTAAAATCTATGGAAAGAACATACGAAGCTACTAACATGAGGTACATTTATGGTAACTGAAATCGTAATAGCGCAAAGTACAACACTTTAATAAAGCTACAATATCGATGCACCAACATCATTTCGACTTGGTGAAAAAATCTTGTATGAACTTGATGATTTGGTCTATTCATGCACCCTAAGATCAAGATTAAGCCACATCTTAAATATTTGTGTGTCTAAATCCTGTCCTTCGGATGCATAGATAGATCCCACACTTGTTGTATATAAGAATATCCCACGTGGTGGTAGTAGCAGGGGAGTGTGATTCAATTAGTTCTATTAAGCCAAAAGGGATTGTAACATGCGGAATTTAGGATTTGTCATTTAAATTTTGGAGTACTTTTCAAGAAACAAACAATTGCACACTTTTAAAATTATTTGCCACACTAGCTAGTTCATGAATCAATCACTTCTATGATAAATTAATTTACTTTGACAAATATTTTGATGAGTTGTGACAGCATACTTGATTTTTCTCTATGTAGGAGTATAACTTAAGATCATCAAGCATGCAGGTACATTAAAGAACTAATATTAGGAGAGTAAATGAATTAAGTTGAGTAGTTCAAGTTACTCTTTGAGTTGATTTGAAATTCTTGTCAAGTTTAGTACTTGTTTGATTGTTATAAGGGTTGAACTCAACTGAGCTTTAAACCTGTCAAACTCGATGAACTTTGAACAATTTGATAAATTAACATAGATATTGTTATTTTTGAACTCATCCAATAAAACTTGTGTTATACCTCAAATCTTGTCAAACGAACAAAAATGTTCAATTTTAGTTTGTTCAATTTTAGTTTATTATATTCAACTAATCGAATTTATATATGAATTTTCAACTATCGTCTCATAATGAGTAATAATTATTCGGTTCATTTTTCAACCCTCACTAATATTTTGAACCACACAGAAGAAAATAAATAAATAATAAGAAAATTTGAAAAACCACTGAGCTTACAAACAAGCTCTTCTTGGGTCAATGGAGCTGACTTCATGGATAGGGCATAACAACCATCACAAACTATTTAATTCTTTTTTTTTCTCTTTTTTTTAATGGTTTGACAGGTATTTAATTAAAACTACAGCCTGTCTAAATGAGGTTACAAACCGTTGGATTGACCATCAAAAAATATCAACGGCTTCACACCAAAGAGAAACACGGCTGGAAAAGTAGAGTGAGGGACTCTTCTACAAGCCAATTGTTTTGTGATTTTTTTCCAAAAAGCTTAACGATTACTCAGAAGAGAGAGAGAGAGAGAGAGAGAGTTAATTTTGATACTCAGCAGCTTGGGGTGCTCCCCATTCTCTTCACCAAGATTAATTACCCAACTACAAAATTTCGCAATATTCATAGTTAACTTAAGAATATCTCAAGATTTGTCAATTCCTGTCGCTGATTTCATTCATCTGACCCACGTCCTCTGTTTTTTTTGTCTTCAGTTCAATAATGGGATTTCATCGTTTTCCACATTTCGGCCAATTAAGAATCGGGGCGTACACATGATTTGTTGCCTTGAATCAGTCACTTGCTTCATCTCGTTCTTATACTGGTATAGCCCATTTGAGATTCAAAAAATTTCAGCATCAAATTGAAGTTACTGTTCAAAAAATTAGGATTTTCAAATTTCTATTTTCCTTAGATGGGATTCTCTGATTTTGAAGAAATTCTGAGGAATTTGGACTGAAAATTTTCAATCATTTTGTTTTCTTAGTCTTTCAATTTAAAATCTTATCCGGGTCATCCCAAATTTCTTGCCTGCTCAAAAGTGAGGGTTTTAGGCAAAAAAGATTCAATCTTTTTTCGCAATTTCTCTGTTTCCAAATTGTCATCCCACTATTAATGGGAATTCAGAATGACAGGGTGAGATTCAATGTTGGTGGCAGAATCTTTGACACCACAGCCACAACGCTTGCGATTGCGGGCCGAGACTCGATCTTCGGAGCGATGTTTGATGAGAATTGGGATCTTCAGCCCGAGCCCGAGGTAACCACCACTGAACACTTCATTGATCGAAACCCTGATTGTTTTGCGGTCCTTCTTGACCTCCTCAGAACAGGGGAGCTTTACATCCCTTCAAACATACCCGAAAAATTGCTATACAGAGAGGCCCTGTTTTACGGCCTCTCTGACCATGTCAAGGCTGCCAAATGGGGCCCATTTGATGGTAACAGGCTCCATTTGTCCCATTCGGTAACGGGTCGGGCTCCTGGAGATGGAACCGCCATCCGGGCCGGCCCAGATGGCGGTTGCTGTGTGGCTCATGGTAGTATGGTTCATGTGTATGATTGGATGCTAGAAGAGCACCCTCCTATTAATCTTGATTACCAAAGAGTGAATGATGCTGTTTGGGTTGATTCAGAAAGCATTGTGATCAGTGCTTGTGAAAAACTAGGCCGGCCCGATGGAGGAATGGGGTTTTTTAGTGCATCGACGGGTGAACTACGGTATAAATTTCACGTCACGCATGAGAATCAAGTCAAGAGTTACACAGGCGGTGCGTTGAGCTTCAATTCTGACTACAAGCTGTTCTCTAGTTGTAAAGGTAGGAGCAATGAGTATGGTATCGGCGTGTGGGATCAAGTGACCGGAAAACAGATAGATTTTTTCTATGAACCTCCCGGATGGTCACTTGGCGAGGCTGACAAGCTACAATGGCTAAACGGGACAAATTGTTTGTTGGTTGCAACCTTGTTTCCAAGAAAAGATAATTGCTACATTAGTTTGTTGGACTTTAGGGATAAAAGCATGGCTTGGTCTTGGTCTGATGTAGGGGCACCTACATCGGATGAGCGTAGGGTTAGAGACGCGATAGCCATGGAGGAGACTAACTCTATATGTGTTGTGAATGAGTATGAGGATTTGGGGTTCATGGACTTGAGGAGTTCCGGTGGGATCATCAGGTGGAGCTCAAGAAGTCGGATAATGAAAGGCAAAATGCCCGATGAGCCGTGTTATCCGAAGCTAGCTTTGCATGAGGGGCAGCTATTTTCGTCCATGAATGATAGTATTTCAGTGTTTTGCGGCCCGGATTGGGTGTTGACGACGAGACTGAGAAATAATTATGGCGGTTCGATCTGTGATTTCTCGATTGGGGGCGATCGGCTTTTCGCCCTACATAGTGAAGAAAACGTGTTTGATATATGGGAGACTCGGCCTTCACCAATAATGTGATTGGTGTAAATTATTAGCTTGTGTATCTATGTTGACATTGTGTATGGTGAAATGAAAGTTTCAATGTTTGTAGGGATATTGTTATAATGAAAGAAAGAAACTGGTTTGATGTCTAAGCATGCTCTTTTGTGCAAATTGTTGAGTTATTTTCAAGTCCCGTTTGAACCAAAGCCTCAAAAACAATCTTGTTTTTTTGGTTGAACTTTCAGTTTTTGCAGAGATGATTCATATCCTTGTAATATTTGTACATGCAACTTAATTTCTTTTTGTTGCATTCAAGATTCTCTAAAATTACAAATACCCCCTTCATCTCTGGATTATTAATGAAAGATTAATTTATTAATGTAATAAATTTTGGTTCACAACTAAACAACACACGTCTCGATCTTTGTTTTACAACCATGTCGATGTTAGACTTAAAAGTGTTAAAAAAGTTCATCACCTGCGCTAGGGCAAATGTTAGAACAAGTCAAGGAGAAAACAGCGATTGTATAAACACTAATTTCGGAAAATTCTAATTCAAATTCGACTAGGTTGAACGTAATTATTATTATGTCAAGGTGTTAATATACTTAACGTATGATTGGTCATATTTCCTAAAAATTTTACATCAATTACATGATAAATATAAATCACTTACCATATGATTAGCACTCATTCAATCAAATCGGGTTTGTACTAAAATTTCCCCGCTAACCCCATACATTACTACATAAAATTTTCGATGGGAATCCATAACGAAAACCCAGGCCATAACAAATTGCTTTTTATTCATTTATTTTTATCTTCTATTCTATTTTTTTTATTTTTACTGTCTCTCTCTCTCTCTCTCTCTCTCTCTCTCTCTCTCTCTCTCTCTCTCTCTCTCTCTCTCTCGTTATCTTCCAGTAGTCAATATCTTTTTTCACTCTGTCAGTATTTTTTGTTTAACTTTTTTTTTAGTTGTCATAAACTTAATACACATATATAAAATACTAAAAAAAAAATTATACCCATACGAAAAAATTGACAATATGCACGATTGATTCTAGTAAAATTTAAACATATAATTACTTGATATAATTTTTTGGGGCTTGCGGAAATGGGTTGGACGCCTTTGCTGGGCCTGCTGCCTTCCGGCGAATACCTAATGGGGCTTAAGTATTAGTTTGTTTGTAGAATACGAATAAATATATTGTTATACGTTGAAGCTCCAAACGCATAACACCAAGCACCAGTGGTCTAGTGGTAGAATAGTACCCTGCCACGGTACAGACCCGGGTTCGATTCCCGGCTGGTGCATTTGGCGTCTCTTTGCGGGGATAGCTCAGTTGGGAGAGCGTCAGACTGAAGATCTGAAGGTCGCGTGTTCGATCCACGCTCACCGCATACTTTCACGCTTTTTAATTTCTTTTTCAATTCAAAACAGGATTGGGCCGTGCCACAACGCATTAAAGTCTCATTTATTCCCCTCTCTCTCTCTCTCTCTCTCTCTCTCAAAGATTAACCGTCCCATATTACAAAATTTAAAGCACAAAATGAATGTCTTCTATCAATGTATATATAACGGTTATAAAAATTTAAAAAAAAAAAAGAATTTTTATACAACAAAAGCCCACATGGAATAAACTTAAATAAACGAAATACGAGGACGAGTTTTAACTATTTTCCTTTTTTCCAAGCCTAAGTAACTCCTTTTCATTTTCCAGATTTCAATTTGGGGATATATTTAGGAGTGTTAAAATCCAATCTAACCCAATGATACGAACACAATCCCTCGAAAAAGAACAGGTTAATCAGATCCGAAAATTGATCTAAAAAATATAATCGGGCTAGATTTGGGTCAACACAAAGAACCTAAACATAAAACTCATATCACCCCAAACTCAATCCAACCCGACTCAACCCAAGTTAAAATAGTTAATTTTTTTTTTTCATTTTATAGTTTATTCTTCACTCCCTAGTTGTTGTTTTTTTTTTTATTTCTTAACCTTTAATATTAAATTTTTTAATTCTTCACGTAATAATCTTTTTTCCCTCGAGCACTAACTATTTTCTTTAAAAAATTATTATTGCATTGAAAAATAAATACAATATGATTCAATTTTTAGCAAAATAAATAATTGAATTAAACTTGAAGAAATATCTAGTATAATTAAGAAAGAGTTTAATATTTTATTTACCAAGAACAATTTAACAACGGGCTTTTAGTCTATCAATACTTTAGAAAAAGGTTAAAAATTGAAACAATATAATTGGTTATCATATATAGTGGTTTTTATTTTATTTTTGTTATCTTTCCATACATAATATTTTATTATTTGGCCTCATAGTTCAAGATTTCCAACATGACTGAAGACATATGAATCCCTTGAACCATTTTCATAAACAAATGAAAAAAAATCCGACTTGTATTGTTCAAAAGAATGATAATGGTAAAGAAAATTAATGTTGTGATTTTTATGCTAGAAATGCCATAAACAACTCCATCCTTTAAGAACCGGATTGATATTTTATAATATATAAGCTTAATAATTATTTATTTTTCATTAGTTATAACATATTATATATTTTGATTTAAGAAATTATTTGCGAAAGAATATAAGTAATATTGAAGGAAAAAATCATTCACTTAAAGATTAATAGAAGAAATAATATAAATATGGTTCACATTAAGATTAATAATTTAATAGTTTATAAAGTTTAGTTATACCTTCCATTTAGTTACTTCAAATGTATTCTAATTTTTATTTAGGAACGAAATTAATCATAAAATTTCAACTTAATTTTATAATTATGCAATACAATTTGGGATTTCATGATGACATTTATACTAATAGTCTTATTTTAAAATATTACATTGATATCTAATTATGTATTTCTTTTTGTAGTTTTTTTTACAACATTTTTATTTTTGAAAATTTTAGATTTTGTAAAACGATAAAATAAAATATTGGATCATGTTAGTTCGAGTTGAGTCTGTTTTTTTAGATAACCTAACAACTAATCAAGTCAAGTTTAAGGTGGGCATTTTGAATTGGATTGGATTTAACATTGAAAATTTTATATTACACTCATTAACTCATGCCTTATTCCGATCCAAATCCACCCGAAATTGACATCCCTATATATATTTGTAGTGTATCTTTGGCCTTCTTATTGATGACTGATGAGTAGTCCTTAATCACAAGCCAAAATTATATGCGATTAGCATGGACTACAAAAACGAAACGAATAACTCACCAATGAGTTGAAGTCAAAATTAACCGACATTATGGGCTAAAGAAAAAGGAAAAAAGAAAAGAAACTATTAAAACTCCACCCGTAGGAGTTAAAATCGATGTGGGGAGACCAATATCATAAGCTAATCCCAAAGTTAAAGCAAAAAAAGTTTAATCATACGTCACACCTAAATGATAATAAATCAATTTCAAAAACATTACTCTTTATTTTACATATTCATTGCTAACAATTACATATGCGTAATTGTATACCGACATAGAGTAGGCAATAATATACAATCTACTGAATATATATATATATATATATATATATATCTTATTGATGTAAGTATTTTTATTTTTCCCTAGGTAAATAAAAAATAATAGTTAGAATTTTCTAATACCAATATTTATGATTTCCTGCCAATGGGGCTATAATCCAGTGGTGGGAGTTGGAACCTGCACTACTAAGGTCCTAAGTTCGAATCATCTTGTCCCCTTCTCTTTTCCTTTGAGTGAGTGTGTGTGTTTGTATGGCGTTCTGATTGATATATATAGGATGTTTCGAATTGATTGTATCGAAAAAAAAAATTATGATTTTCTAGCATGTCAGATTATGGCTTGGAATTTGGATCAACTCGAAGTGATTTACAATTTGATAGAATCAAAATTTAATTACATACTTGCACTATTTACATAAATATATACATACATATATATATATATATATATATATTTAATTTGGACATGCATTGAGCATGCCTTATTGATAATCTATATTATGGTAACTATTTTCGGTTTCTCAATTTTTTTGATGACTGACTTTTTATCTATTCTCTCTCATATTCTTTTCCCTGCTCCCACTACTTACTATCTTTCTTCTTTTTTTCTTTTTTTACTTTTTCAATCTCTTCTTTCTCTCTTGTACCGCACTATTTAATTTTTGACCCTCTTAATTAACTATTTTTTAATTATATAATTTTATTTTATTCAAAAATATTTTATTCCTTAATTATGAAAAAATTAATAAATACAAAAATTATATTTATATAGAAAATTCAATAAAAATTGATAACTTAATTTATTAAATTTTAAATATAGAATTAAATTAAAATTTTGTTTTATGCACGCATCATATATGTCCATATATATAAAGGCCCGGCTACCATGAACTTTAGGGGTGGCAATTCGGGTGTTGGGTTGAGGTAGGAATATAACACAATATCTTACAATCCTAAACCAAACCATAATCTATAAAACCCATAAAATCTGAACCCTAACCCAATTTGGATGGGCTCGTGTCAACACGAATTGACCTATTTTAAATTAGGTCAACCCATTAACCTGACTATCCACGACTCAACCCATCTTGATTACTTAAAATTATTTTTCATTCTTCATTTTGCAAAATCTTTTCTTACTAGAATTTAGCATTGAAATACTACAATTTTCACTTGGTAAATAAGGAGGAGAAAGTAACAAGATGTTACATAGAAAATAATTCAATAAAATGATTTGATATGTCTCAGACGAAAAAATAAATCTCTAATGTGCATATCAAAATCCAATCTCCAAAACTTATAAAAGAAATTCAGAGTACTTAAAAAAAACAAAAAAAATCTAATCTCCAAACTTGAAGAATGAATTATTAGTAGTAATAGAAATCATAGAGCATAGAAAATAAAATTGCATCGCTAAATTTGTGAAGAAGAGATTTTGACATTTTGTCACAATTTTAGAGTATCATCAAATCATGTGATGATTAATAATATAATTCAATGTAAATAGAATTAAATAAATAATTAGTAACAAGGCATTTACTAATAAATTTTAAATTTGTTATAGATTAAAGCCAGCATATAAAACTAAATTTGTAATTGGCTCGTTACTGAAATATATGCATTATTAATTCTTATAGTGATGGTCGGCTGCGTACAAGATACATGCTTGGAATTTATATTAGAAATTATTAAGTTCATTTCTTACTCTAGTTTGTTTAAATTTTATATATAAGAATATACTATAAAAATATTTGATAAAAAAATTTCATTAAATATTTAAATAAATCAATATAAAAATTCAATTAATTCAAACAAACAATTAAAGAAAGAAGATAATCAAGATATACTTTTTTAGAGAGAAGAAGAAGATAATAACTAGCATAAATATAGTTTTTTTTAATTTAAATTGACTTTTCACTTATTTAAAAGATTTAATAATCTCTTATCTTTAATCTTTAAGTATCTAAAAGTTTTTGTATGTCTAATTATTAAAAAAAAATTAAATCTGTCTATTCCCAAAAAAATATAAGTACTTTTTTGACATGAAAAACCGAGCAGAAAAAAAAAATCAAATAAATGCAGTCTCCAAGAAAAGAACAAGAACTGGGGCATAATTGCTCAAGGTTCGAGACCATTCAAAAATGGAATCTCACCTAGTCCATATAACACACACACACACACACACACACACGCTCTCTCTCTCTTACAGGTAGTGTGTGTGTATATATATATATATATTTATATATCTGTGTATGTACTTATACTAATATACATAGGATTATGTATTAATTAGTGGTAATTAATATTGCAACCCACATGATTATAGGTTTTAAGACATTCTTCCAAGAAGTAATTGGTGATGAATAAGATGTCTCTTGCATGCAGTCGATACCTGTGATCACTTTTGTGCCATAAATTAATATTAGAAATTCATAATTATTTGTGCTAAACATTTGACTGACATAAACACAATTGTCAGCAAGTCTTGTTTCTATCTGCAAACCTTGGAAAACTATTTAAAATTTACTTAATATAAAAATTCGAAATGTGTTTTAAATAAAGGACACATCACTGAATAAATATTAATATAAATGATTATTATTTTCCTTTGCTTCCTTTTATTTATTACTTTAATAAAAAAAATATTTTAAAATATTCATTATTCTCACATTTCAATACTGTATTAACTATTTTTTTTCTCAATATACCATTTTACTTTAATAAGTGGGGTGGTTAGGAGACTATTTTTATTAATTAATTAAAATGAAATTTTAGTCTTATTAATCTAAAATTATGAATATTAAGTGTCTTTCTTAATCTTTTTTACAAAAACCTTAAATGACGTATAAAAGACAGCAGATGTAGTATGTTATTTTTAATACAGAAATATATCCTAATTAAAGTGTCATGTATTTATGTATGACAATAATATATTTTGACATTTAATAGTACCACAAAAAATGTATTTTAGATGAAATTTAGTATAATATATTAAGACACTTTCCATGAAGCGTTACAGTTAATTCATAAATTTAAAACAATTTTAAACATATAATATCATATGTACATATCAAATTAGATCATATGTTATACAATTATAACTAGTTCTTAAATTCATGAAGCTAGCTCTCAAAAAAATGCTTATAATATAAAACCTCAAAGGCTCACCATTAGTCACTTAGATTACTCTTCAATAAGTCCATTTGGAAATATAAATATCAATCCATTTAATAACATAGACCAATTATTGTTAGGAATTTAAATTCATTTGACCAAATTAATATTGCAATGGATATTTACTTACCAAAAAAAAAAAATCAATAGATATTTTATGGAGCAATTTTAGGAAAAGATAATCCCATGTGGGGATATGCGAACAACTCCAGCGGATGGTTGAGAGAGGAATTTTATTTTATTTATTCAAATTTTATTGTACTCGTCATATTTTATCGTACATCTTTCACTCTGCTACAAATTTTCTTTTTTTAGTTCTCTATGTTTGGTTAATCAGACCCAAAAATTGATCTAAAAAATATAATCGGGCTAGATTTGGATCAACACAAAGAACCTGAAAATAAAATTCATGTCACTCCAAACTCAATCCAACCCGACTCAACCCAATTTAAAATAGTTAATTTTTTTCTTCATTTTATAGTTATTCTTCACTCCCTATTTGTTTGTTTTTTTTTTAATTCTTAACCTTTAATATTAATTTTTTTAATTCTTCACGTAATAATCTTTTTTCCCTCGAGCACTCACTATTTTCTTTAAAAAATTATTATTGCATTGAAAAATAAATACAATATGATTCAATTTTTAGCAAAATAATTAAACTTGAAGAAATATCTAGCATAATTAAGAAAGAGTTTAATATTTTATTTACCAAGAACAATTTAACAACGGGCTTTTAGTCTATCAATACTTTAAAAAAAAGGTTAAAAATTGAAAAAATATAATTGGTTATCATATTTAGTAGTTTTTATTTTATTTTTGTTATCTTTCCATACCTAATATTTTAATATTTGGCCTCATAGTTCAAGATTTCCAACATGACTGAAGACATATGAATCTCTTGAACCATTTTCATAAACAAATGAAAAAGAAATCCGACTTGTATTGTTCAAAAGAATGACAATGGTAAAGAAAATTAATGTTGTGATTTTTATGCTAGAAATGCCATAAACAACTCCATCCTTTAATAACAGGATTGATATTTTATAATATATAAGCGTAATAATTATTTATTTTTCATTAGTTATAACATATTATATATTTTGATTTAAGAAATTATTTGCGAAATAATATAAGTAATATTGAAGGAAAAAATCGTTCACTTAAAGGTTAAGAATTTCTTTTTAAAAATAAAATAGAAGAAATAATATAAATATGGTTCACATTAAAATTAATAATTTAATAGTTTATAAAGTTTAGTTATCCCTTCCATTTAGTTACTTCAAATGTATTCTAATTTTCATTTAGGAACGAAACTAATCATACAATTTCAACTTAATTTTATAATTATGCAATACGATTTGGGATTTCATGATGAGATTTATACTAATATAGTCTTATTTTAAAATATTACATTGATATCTAATTATGTATTTCTTTTTGTAGTTTTTTTTACAACATTTTTTTTTTTGAAAATGTTAGATTTTGTAAAACGATAAAATAAAATATTGGATCATGTTAGTTCGAGTTGAGTCTGTTTGTTAGATAACCTAACAACTAATCAGGTCAAGTTTAAGATGGGTATTTTGAATTGGATTAGGTTTAACATTGAAAATTTTATATTACACTCATTAACTCGTGCCTTATTCCGATCCAAATCCACCCGAAATTGACATCCCTAGATATATTTGTAGTGTATCTTTGACCTTCTTATTGATGACTGATGAGTAATCCTTAATTACAAGCCAAAATTATATGCGATTAGCATGGAATACAAAAACGAAACGAATAACTCACCAATGAGTTGAAGTCAAAATTAACCGACATTATGGGCTAAAGAAAAAGGAAAAAAGAAAAGAAACTATTAGAACTCCACCCGTAGGAGTTAAAATCGATGTGGGGAGACCAATATCATAAGCTAATCCCAAAGTTAAAGCAAAAAAAGTTTAATCATACGTCACACCTAAATGATATATAAATCAATTTCAAAAACATGAGTAATTACTCTTTATTTTACATATTATTGCTAACAATTACATATGCGTAATTGTATACCTAATACCGACATAGAATAGGCAATAATATACAATCTACTGAATATATATATATGTGTATATATATATATCTTATTGATGTAAGTATTTTTATTTTTCCCTAGGTAAATAAAAAATAATAGTTAGAATTTTCTAATTCCAATATTTATGATTTCCTACCATTGGGGCGATAACTCAGTGGTGGGAGTTAGAACCTGCACTACTAAAATCCTAAATTCGAATCATCTTGTCTCCTTTTTTTTTTCTTTGGGTGAGTGTGTGTGTCTGTGTGGCATTTTGATTAATATATATAAAATGTTTCCAACTGATTGTATCAAAAAAAAAATTATAATTTCCTAGCATGTCAGATTATGGCTTGGAATTTGGATCAACTCGTCGTTACGTTATTGTAAATCCAAATAGAATATGAAATTAAACATAACATAAATGATTGAAAGTGGATAAATAGTAAAACTATTTCTCTCTCTCTCTCTCTCTCTCTCTCTCTCTCTCTCTCTCTCACACACACACACACACAACTCTCATATTTTTCTCTCATAACATTAATGTTTCTTTTTTTCTCCCATCTCTCTCTGTCTTAACGTTTTTCACTTTATATTTCTTATTTATAATTTTAATAATATAATTTTATATTATTACAAATTAATTTTAACTATCATAACTTTAATAGATATATTAAAAAAAAATTAAGACATATATTTATCTTGTTAAGAAACTGAATAAATATTTACAATTTGATAGAATCAAAATTTAATTACATACTTGCACTATATACATACATATATACATATATATATATATATATAATTTGGACATACATCGAGCGTGCCTTATTGAAAATCTATATTATGGTAACGATTTTCGGTTTCTCAATTTTTTTGATGACTTACTTTTTATCTATTCTCTCTCATATTCTTTTCCCTGCTCCCACTACTTACTATCTTTCTTCTTTTTTTCATTTTTTACTTTTTCAATCTCTTCTTTCTCTCTTGTACCGCACTATTTAATTTTTGACCCTCTTAATTAACTATTTTTTAATTATGTAATTTTATTTTATTCAAAAATATTTTATTCTTTAATTATGAAAAAATTAATAAATACAAAAATTATATTTATATAGAAAATTCAATAAAAATTGATAACTTAATTTATTAAATTTTAAATATAGAATTAAATTAAAATTTTATTTTATGCACGCATCATGTATGTCCATATATATAAAGGCCCGGCTACCATGAACTTTAGAGAGGTGGCAATTCGGGTGTTGGGTTGAGGTAGGAATATAACACAAAATTTTACAACCCTAACTCAAACCATAACCTATAAAAACTTATAAAATCTTAACTCTAACCCAATTTGGATGGGCTCGTGTCAACCCGGATTGACCTATTTTAAATTAGGACAACCTATTAACCTGACTACCCACGACCCAACCTATCTTGATTACTTCAAATTATTTTTCATTCTTCATTTTGCAAAATCTTTTCTTACTAGAATTTAACATTGAAATACTGCAATTTTCACTTTGTAAATAAGGAGGAGAAAGTAACAAGATGTTGCATAGAAAACAATTCAATAAAATGGTTTGATATATCTCAGAAGAAAAAAATAAATCTCTAATGTTCATATCAAAATCCAATATCCAAAACTTATAAAAGAAATTCAGAGTACTTAAAAGAAAGCAACAAAAATCTAATCTCCAAATTTGAAGAATGAATTCTTAGTAGTAATAGAAATCATAGAGCATAGAAAATAAAATTGCATCGCTAAATTTGTGACGAAGAGATTTTGACATTTTGTCACAATTAGAGTATCATCAGATCATGTGATGATTAATAATATAATTCAATGTAAATAGAATTAAATAAACAATTAGTAACAAGACATTTACTAACAAATTTCAAATTTGTTATGAGTGAAAGCCAGCATATAAAACTAAATTTGTAATTGATTCGTTACTGAAATGCATGCATTCTTAATTCTTATAGTGATGGTCGGCTGCGTACAAGATACACGTTTGGAATTTATATTAGAAATTATTGAGTTCATTTCTTACTCTAGCTTGTTTAAATTTTATTTATAAGAATATACTATAAAAATGTTTGATAAAAAAGTTTCATTAAATATTAAAATAAATCAATATAAAAATTCAATTAATTCAAACAAATAATTAAAGAAAGAAGATAATCAAGATATACTTTTTTGGAGAGAAGAAGAAGATAATAACTAACATAAATATAGTTTTTTCATTCAAATTGACTTTTCACTTATTTAAAAGATTTAATAATCTCTTATCTTTAATCTTTAAGTATCTAAAAGTTTTTGTATGTCTAATTATTAAAAAAAATTCTTATTCTCTTTTTCATAAATTTTTTCTATATTATATATTAATGATTAATTATAACCCTTCAAAATGTTATGATTTATAATTTATACTTAATATATTTTTTTATAAACGAGAGGGAAAAGAGAAAAAAAAATCAAAAAAAATGATTTTGGTTGGATTGGGTTGGATAGGGTTGTCGGTTAACCCATAAAAGGAATTGGGTTGTCTAGGTAACCCACGAATCAACCCAACACAACCCATCCTTTTTAAGTCGCTTTCGAGTTCGACTCATTTTCAACCCAATCCATAAACTCTCAACTCTAACCCATTATTTTTGTATTAGATTGTCGTGTTGGGTTAGAAATTACCACCCAATTGAACTTCCACTTCAAATTACATCTGTCTATTCCCAAAAAATATAAGTACTTTTTTAACATGAAAAACCGAGCAGAAAAAACAAATCAAATAAATGCAGTCTCCAAGAAAAGAACAAGAACTGGGGCATAATTGCTCAAGGCTCGAGCCCATTCAAAAATGGAATCTCACCTAGTCCATATAACACACACACACACACACACGCTCTCTCTCTCTCTCTCTCTCTTACAGGTAGTGTGTATATATATATATATGTATTTATATATGTGTGTATGTGCTTATACTAATATACATAGGATTATGTATTAATTAGTGGTAATTAATAGTGCAACCCACATGATTATAGGTTTTAAGACATTCTTCCAAGAAGTAATTGGTGATGAATAAGATGTCTCTCGCATGCAGTCGATACCTGTGATAACTTTGATGTTTGTGCCATAAATTAATATTAGAAATTCATCATTATTTGTGCTAAACATTTGACTGACACAAACACAATTGTCAGCAAGTCTTGTTTCTATCTGCAAACCTTAGAAAACTATTTAAAATTTACTTAATATAAAAATTCGAAATGTGTTTTAAATAAAGGACACATCACTGAATAAAAAATAATGTAAATGATTATTATTTTCCTTTGCTTCCTTTTATTTATTACTTTAATAAAAAAAATTTTAAAATATTCATTATTCTCACATTTCAATACTGTATTAATTATTTTTTTCTCAATATACCATTTTACTTTAATAAGTGGGGTGGTTAGGAGACTATTTTAATTAATTAATTAAAATGAAATTTTAGTCTTATTAATCTAAAATTATGAATATTAAGTGTCTTTCTTAATCTTTTTTACAAAAACCTTAAATGACGTATAAAAGACAGCAGATGTAGTATGTTATTTTTAATACAGAAATATATCCTAATTAAAGTGTCATGTATTTATGTATGACAATAATATATTTTGACATTTAATAGTACCACAAAAAATGTATTTTAGATGAAATTTAGTATAATATATTAAGACACTTTTCATGAAGCGTTACAGTTAATTCATAAATTTAAAACAATTTTAAACATATAATATCATATGTACATATCAAATTAGATCATATGTTATACAATTATAACTAGTTCTTAAATTCATGAAGCTAGCTCTCAAAAAAATGTTTATAATATAAAACCTCAAAGGCTCACCATTAGTCACTTAGATTACTCTTCAATAAGTCCATTTGGAAATATAAATATCAATCCATTTAATAACATAGACCAATTATTGTTAGGAATTTAAATTCATTTGACCAAATTAATATTGCAATCGATATTTACTTACCAAAAATAAAATCAATAGATATTTTATGGGGCAATTTTAGGAAAAGATAATCCCATGTGGGGATATGCAAACAAGTCCAGCGAATGTTTGAGAGAGGAATTTTATTTTATTTATTCAAATTTTATTGTACTCGTCATATTTTATCGTACATCGTTCACTCTGCTAAAAATTTTATTTTTTTAGTTCTCTATGTTTGGTTAAGCTATTTTTCTTACCCATTTCACATTCAATTTTTATATATATATATTTTTTCTTTATTTCAATAGAAATACAAGTGACAATTAAATTTAATGTATTATTTTCGTTTATTATTTTAAATTTTATGTCTATGAAATTGTTATATTCATATATGTATTCTTAATTTTGTGCTATTTCTTATAGTTTATCGTAGACTGTACTAGTTGTTTACTTTAATTTAAAACATCAATGCTTCGTTTTTGGATTGATGGATTTGGATTTGAATAAAAGATTTGAGGGGTGAATTTAAAATAACTTCAAATTTGATGGATCTCAAATCCATAACAATAATTAAGAAAACAACTCAAAATAGGAGTTAAAAAATTTGAAATTAATCCATTTTAATATAAATTTATCCAAACAAGCTCGATGAATTTGTTATTATGGATTTAAAATCATTAACTTTAAATCTATCAATCCATACATAACCTTTTTTTTTTTCTTTTTGATGGTTAATCCATACATAACCTAAGAGAAGTATAAGTCTAGATCAATATTTTCTTCTTTGCAGATTAATCTATTTTTGCTCTTTCCTAGAATCCGGTACAAAATTTTATTTTTAAAACAAATTGCTCTTTTTTTTTTAACAAAAAGTACCATTTCACTTTGAAAAACTAATTTAATGAATAATAATAATAATAATAATAATGCTCAACCACCGCATTTGAAAACTATTGATAAAAGTACTTAATTAGAAATTTTATTTTACCAACTTCCATATAAAATTATGGTTACATAATGTCAGATTAGATCTTAGCACATGGAGTCATGGAGTATATATTATTTAAAATAAGAAAATCTCTTGGACGAAAAAGAAAGACCAAATTTTTAACTACTTTGTTGGACTGTCATGCATGCATGAACACGACTTTGATGTTACTTATTGTGATTAATTGGTTGTATATTTATTTTACTTGTTAGTAATACACCAATTTTATTTAGTACATATTTGATCCAAAAATTTATATATAAGATGTTAAATTTTAATTGTATGTGGAACTCATAGTTAAGGCATGTATTTAATTTGTAAGCTTGTTTGATTTGACATTTTTAAAATTTTTAATTGAAATTCTCAAACATCACCTTTAGGAGAATTTGGGCGCTTTTAGATAGGCTTAAAGAGAAGTATTTTTTGATAGGTGCTTTTTATAGTAGTCTTTTTTTTTTTAAGTCAAACAATTTTACGTTTAGATGTAATAATGAAATATTTTAAAATATATTTTTATTTGAAATTATTCTAAATAACTTCTAAAAAAAGTCATTTTTTAGCTTTTTTTTTCTGGCTGATATTTTTTTAAAAAAGCACTTCCAAATATTTTTTTTTATTTTTTGCTCTAAATTGCTTTTTTCTAAAAAAAAATAAGTGATTTTCCTCTAAAAAAATTCATCCAAACAGGCTCTTTGTTTTAGGTCACTTTTAGGTATTTGAAATTCAAATGGCACATGTCATAGCGAATCAAACAATCTTATACATAACCAACTACCAGTTGGTCTAGTAGGATGAGGCACTAGATCCCTTAAGCAATGTCCAAAATTCGAATTCTAGTGTTGTGAATGGAGCAATTGAGTTGAGAGGGTCGCCCCTATAATAAGCCTTTACAATACTTGATTCAAATTAATCGATCAATAATTCTGAACCGAATGATTAAGATAAACAAAATAATAATAATAATAATAATCTTATACATATAATTGAGAACACTGAAATTCCAAAAATAAGTGAATCAGAGAGGTCGTTAATATATTGTCGGTCAATATTTTTATCAAGTTACAAGCCCCTATCCACAATCAGAGCAAATCATTGACCCCTGTCATGTTCCTTTCTCGGTCTTTTTCTTTATATTTTTCGTTGCTGTAGGCGTTGGCGTGTTCCTTTCTCTGCCTCACTTGCAGGCATAAAAATAATTGTCTCATTTTATTTATTTATTTTTTTGTTTTCCAAAAGTATTTTCAGTTTTGTGGGCATTTATTATTAATTTTGGTGATATAAATCTCGTATTTTTTGTAACATTATGTAATAATAAAGAAATTTTAATTAATATTGTAACTTAATTTCTTGATGTTTGTGATCGGTTGAACATGGATTCCATAATTTCTATTTTCAAATAGTTAAAATTATCGATTTGCATTTCTCATTGTCAATTTTTTTTTTAATCGAGTCTTGATATGCTAATAATTAGCTTTAAGTATGGATCATTTATCAATTGCCATGATAAAAGTGATAATTATGACATTATAATAATACTATTCATAATAGAAAAGTACATGATATTTGTAACAAGGATTCGCTGGCCTAATGGTAAAAAGAAGACCTACTTTGATAACGGGTTTAACTCTCACGAATATATATATATATATATATATATATATATATATATAACAGTCTTGTTATTAACAAAAAAGTAAAAAAAGAAAAATTTTGTGCCTAACGATTTTTCATAGAGCGGTGAGAAACGTATACCTTGTACAAGTTTTTTTTTTTTTTTTTAAAGTCGGTACAATCCATTTTTTCAAAAGATTATTTACTTAACCACGGATATTTCTAAAATATAGTCAATTAAAAATTCATGTATCCATTTGACACGTTAAGGGTATTTTATTCTTTTACTTAATTTAAGGGTATTTTATTGATATACTCACACAAATATTAGCTTATAAAGCTATTTAAATATTTTTATTGATCGAAATGATAGATTGACACCAATTGCACAATACAAAAAGTGTGACTTTAGCCCCAAAATCAAATCATGTGCACTGCAATTCGAAAACTTAAAGAATACGACATTGAGATGACAAATGCTACACAATTTCAGCACTTTTTAGGAAATGTGGACCACAAAATATTTAATGTCCCTTGGAGAGTCACTTTGATTGAATTAATTAACAAAACCTAATGACTAAGACTATGAGTTTGTACTTATTATATTATTAATTTATATTTCGTGAAAGTGGCCAACAATAAAAAATATATACAATTACACTTGTCGTGGTTTGTTTGATTTCAAATCAAACCAAAAAAGAAAAAAAAATGAATCATACATTAATATTCATCCTAGTTGTCGAATCGTAATCGTACTATTATATTGAAGATTATTTACGCGTTTAATTATTTACTCGTCTTTAGCTCACATCAATTAAATGAAATATTTAATTTCACCAAGAAATTTAACTGCATGACCGAAAGGTCATGATTGCCGTGTATATTGTAAAATAGTTTTTTTTTTGTTCTTTTTTATATTGATTTCTATTTGAATTGTTGAATATGAATATTATGTTTGTGATAATTGTATTTAATTTGAAATATTAATGTAATTATTTGAAATGTATGGGTCTGTTTTCTATAAGGCTTCGTTTGGTAGGGTGGAAAATGGGAGGAAGGGGAGGGAAAGGAAGGAAATTGGAAGGAAAATATATATTTTCTCTTGTTTGGTTGTGAGGGGAAAGAGGAAAGAAAGAAATTGAGAATGGAAAAATAAGCATGGGGTCCACTGATTTTTTTTCCATCCAAAATCGGACGAAAAATGAGAGGAAAATAACACAAAGATCTCTATAAAATTATATTTTCAAAATTGCCCATGTGTATAACTAGTTGTTTAAATAATATTGCTTCTTCTACTAGCATAAATCCTTGCATTTTTTAAATAGCAAATACAATGTGTGCATTTGTATAATACATTAAAAATGTATTTCACATATTCATTTATTTATTTTATTTTCATTAAATTTTCTACGACATAATTATATTTATAATTTAATTATATTTATAATTATATAAGATTGTGGTTGTCGTTTGACACAATGTAAACAAATATTTCATTATACTAATTTATATATTTTATTTACATTATACTTTATATTATTTAGTTTAATTTTATTAATCTATTTTAATACATAAATTCATAAACATAATTATGATTTATTATGATATAAAGGTATAATTGTCATTTAGTACATAAATCATTTTCTTTCCTTCCACTTTTCCATTCAAACAAACAAGAGAAAATAAATAGATTTTTATTTTTCTTCCATCCGTTTTCCTTTCAACCAAACATACCTGTGGAAAATTAAAATCCACCCATTTTCTTTCCTTTCGTTTTCTTTCCTCTCATTTTCTTTCCTCCCTATTTTCTTTCCTTTGCCAAACGTACTGTAAAAGAAAAAGAAAGTGAGAAATTTAATTATGATTAGCACCTTATTAAGAGTAAGTTTGGTTCCAATGGGCTTCGAGAATTAGTAAACTACTTGATACCTCCATAGTATATAATTTGTTGGAGCATTTGAAAATAAAAACAAATTTGATTTTGATCTGCTTTGATTTGTAGATGTGGTTGGCAGCCTAAGAAATATTTTAAGTCCTTCAAATGCAATTACTAGTATTTTGTAAAAATAAAAAGAGAACTTTTTTGTTTTTCGGTTTACATTGACTATTTGCAAACTTACTTTTTCAACATTAATTTTCATTTGTAAAATTAATTTTATAGAACATCACTATAAGCATACTTTAATTGAGTTTCTTAAATCTCACCCGGTATAAAAATCCCACTAAGGAAATTCTGGCTTCAATTGGGCTTGGCTACGGCAACGCTGATTACGTGCTAAAATAATTACCGTTACAATGTGACTTGTGCATATTATAGAGAGTCTAAACAGTCATTTAGCAAGTGTAATAACACTTGTTAAGTTATTTGTTGGGTGAGACTAGACCAAGTCAGCATAAGAATTTTTTGATTTTAAATACACAAAAGAAAATATAAAAAAAAAATCCTTTAAAGAAAAAAGTTCTCATATTTCATTTTCTCACGAACTAATAGTTTTGAAAATTCTTATTGAAATAGGCTTTACCATAAATTATGAGGCAAGTGTAATTACACTTGTCATGTGATTGGTCACTCTCTCAATCATATGACAAGTATTGTAATACTATGTTTGGCCAAGGAAAGAAAATGAAAGGGGAAAAAAAGAGTTGATTTTAATTTTTCACTAGCATGTTTGGATGAGAGGAAAATCAATAGAAGGAAAATGAGAAGGTAATGGTTTTCTCCTGTTTGGTTGGATGAAAAAGTTGAATGAAAGAAAATAACTTTTGTGTCAAAAGACAACTGTACCTGATGCGGTCAGATTTTGGTCGACCACATGGCAGAGTTTGATACGTCCCAGTTGAATGTTGGTGGCCCACCTACCTAAGAAGGAGGAACGCACGTGAGACTAGCCGATTTTGCCTTGACGTAGGCTCTCCGATGCTCAAGTTAGTCTATGGTATTTTTTGGAGAAGATGATGAATAGTAACATGTTTCTCTTACATGTAATGTGTGAAGAGTGAATAATAATGATCATAATACCTTTTGGGGGAGAGCCTTTTTGCTATTTATATGAAAGAGGTCCCTTGATGTGAAGTGGCTAATGGAGGTTGGTCAACCGATTTAACACATGGATACAAGTGGATATGTTTTTTGCCACTTCTTGGTCTCCCAAATGGCGACTAACCCTATCTCTCATTAATGAGGCTTGACCTTTGCATTTAATGCATATATTGAGTATATTAAGGACAATGATTGTATTTATGAGGGGACATTTAATGCACTGGAGACTGATAGGATGGACCCATGTACAGTAGGAGCATGTTAGGTGGCGATAGGGTTTGTCAAGCTTGCCAGCTAAGACTTGCCCATTGGCCGCTAGGCTTGGCAAAGACTAAGTGCAGGTTTTGTGTCCTCGATACGACTGTATTCGAGGGCACTCCCTACCTTAAAGCTATTTATTCCCTTGCTCCGCTTGTCCTGCATAAGAGGTCTCGAGTGCTCATAGAGGCCCTTCTTGGCTTTGAAGCCACGAACTAACTGAGGGGAAAGCCTGGGGGTATTTTCCCTCTCGTGACTTGCACTCCAAAGCTTCTCGTCTTTCACGCGGACACACTCTCGAGAACAGTGAATCTCTTCGAGGGTATTGGTCTTCACACTTAGATGAGATTATAGCTTAAAACCTAAAGGAGAGGACAACCTGCCTTAGAACCTCTATTGAGGATGACCTACTTGGTTGAGGGCTTTGTTGTCCCCTACTTGGGTATTCAAACAGGTTACCTCTACTGACGTGTCGAACTGAGGTGGTGCTTGACACATCAATACCCTTATATCATTATAATTATAATTTTGTTACGCATTTATTTGTCGAAATAAAATAAATAAATAAAATGAATTATATATTTACATTGTGTAAAAAAACAACTATAGACTTATATAACTATAAATACAATTATGTTTGTAAATAATGAAATGGAAATAAATCAAATAAATATATGAAATATATATTTAACATAATATACAAAATCAACACGTCATATTTGCTATCCAACATAAATACATTTTATAAATAAACAGATTATAGTTTTGACTAAAAATAAATCAATAGAATCGGCGATTTTAGAAAATTTTATTCAATAGGGATAGCCACAATGTTTTCCTTTCGTTTTTCATCCATTTTTAAGTGGAAAAGAAATTAATGGGCCTAATATTTATTTTTTTCCTTTTAATTTCATTCTTTCCATTTACTCCTACAACCTAAACAAGGAAAAAATACATATATATATATATATATATTCAATTTCTTACTACAAAGAACAAAACATGGTCAGAATAATTTCCCGAAGTGTGGATGACTAATTGACTATTACCCTTTTCTATTCCAAAAATAATTTTATGCCATTTGTCACTTCTTTAAAATCTAATAGTCCCAAGAAAAGGTCAAGACAACTTGGAATAAACTTACCTGTTGAAATAAGCCAATATAAAAGTGGCCAAAAATAAATACTGTACTTTTTGAAAGGTTAAAATAAAGAAACCAAAAAGCAATCTTTCCATTTGCCAAACATTATCAAAGTCAACTTTACTTTCTAACACCATCTTTCTTTTTATTTTCCTTTTCGACAAAGTAAACGTGGGCACCATTTCTGTCAAATCTTTACGCAATGTTTTTTTCAATATTATCAAGAATAATATTAAACCATTTCCTTTTTAATCTTTTTTCATGTCGCATTTTAGGATAATACATTATTATTATTATTATTTAATATAGGAAAAAAATAATGTTTTATTGATGAACAATCAATTGCATATTTAATAAACCCCGTTCATAGTTATGTGTCAAATCACATTAATTGTAAATTCATTAATGAATATATTTCTTTCACAATATTCGGTATAAGATGGACAAAATCCCCCGTCAAAGTATTTTCTTTTACGAAGGAGTGATTTTTTTTTTTTTTTTACGGGGCTTTTAACATCAAGTAGTGAGACTCTTGTGATAACGATAATGAGGATTTCATGTGATATTATTTCCTCTAATGGCGTTAAAATTAAATACAAAAATGATAATTACCTTATATTCTTAATCCCTCGTCATCAATTATCATGTTCCTAAAAAGTAAAAACGTTTGTTAAGCATATTATTTAGGAAATAATGGCGCAAAATCATCTTGGTAGAAAAACACACACACACACACACAAAATGACGAAGAGACACGCCTGTTAAATTAATGCAGCATCATTTAATTTTGCACCCAGCAGTATACTGATTTTACTCAGCAACCCAACAAAGACATTTCCCTTGAATATCTTTCCCATTTATGAACCCTCAACTTCTAGCCACTCAGCACTGTCAAATTTAGTTTTCTTTACCTCACAACGCCTAAAAAAACACATAAAAATGCTGAACCTCTCTCCCCCTCTCTCTCTCTCTCTCTGACTATTGCCACAGCATTTTTTGGCATTTAAAAACAACTGCTTGCAGAGAATTTGAGTTTCCTTGTCATACTCAGTTGAGTTGTTTCTTTCGTGGTCCCATTACAAAAACCTGCACAAGGAAACACAGGTAATACACCACTCACACTCACACTCACTCTCTTCTCCAGGAAAAGTTACTGTCTTAACAATTGTGCGCCATCTTTCATGCTTTTATGGCCTCTACCATAATTGCAACTCTACTGTTTTCTTGGGATTTTTTGTAAGGAGAAATTAAAGTACTCAAATCCACTGTTGAGTGGTTTGTGATGGTGGTGCCGGTGGTTGTGGGATTTATTGGTGTTTGCAGGTGACAGTAAAAAAATAGTTACAGAAGCATTAATGGTGATGCAAAACAAAAGGGTTTGATAAAGTTGCAATTTTCAACATCTCCTGTTGTTTTTTAGGCCTTTTTCCGAGATGGGTTTTGGTATTTTTGCGTCTTTTTTGGTTTTAACTCTGTCTTTAGGCCTTTGATTTGCCAACGACTCAATACAGATGAGTCCTTTGTTGTTGAGTTCCTGCAAAAAATGGGCCTAAAAAACACCCTTGCTGATTATGGCTTTTCTGGTTCATTCTGTTCATGGAGAGGTGTGGTTTGTGATGAAAAGGGTGAGAATGTTGTTAAGTTGGAAATCTCTGGTTTGGGCTTATCTGGTGTAATCCCAGACACCACCATTGGGAAATTGATAAAGCTTGAATCTTTGGATCTCAGCAGTAACAAAATTACTGTTTTGCCCTCTGATTTCTGGAGTTTGGGCTTACTCAAGAATCTCAATCTCTCACACAACCAAATCAGTGGGGGGCTTTCTAGTAATATAGGCAATTTTGGGCACCTTCAAAGATTAGACCTTTCTTACAACAATTTATCTGGGAGCATCCCTGAGGCAATCAGTTCACTCACTAGCTTGCAAGTCTTGAATCTGAGTCACAATGTGTTTGAATCATTAATCCCGTTGGGCATTTCTCAATGCCGATCTTTGTTAGCCGTTGATCTGTCCGAAAACAACCTCAGCGGGTCGCTCCCCTACGGTTTTCTTGCTGCATTGCCGCATTTGACATTGTTGAGTTTGGCTGACAACGAAATTCTTGGTCAGGATTTGGATTTTTCGGGCATGAAAATGGTGAGATATCTCAACATTTCAGGCAATCTGTTTGAGGGTTCTGTTGTAGGTATATTAAACAGACCGTTGGAGGTGATTGATTTGAGTAGAAACCAATTTCAAGGCCACATTGATCAGGTAAATTTCAGTAATTGGTCGAATTTGCTCTATTTGGACTTGTCTGAAAATCAGTTGAGTGGAGTGGTTTTAAGTGATTTGAGCGGTGCCCACAATCTTAGACACCTTAATCTTGCACACAATAGATTTAGCAAACAACAGTTCTTACCAGTTGATATGCTCACCAAGTTGGAGTATTTAAATTTGTCTAGAGCTAATTTGATTGGTGAGATTCCAAGCAATATCTCACGTTTGAGTAGTTTAAGATTGCTCGACCTTTCTGCTAACCATCTGAGCAACCACATTCCTCCATTTGTTATCAAGAACATTAAGGTGCTCGACCTTTCTTACAACAATCTAACGGGAGACATCCCGTTGGAGCTGATTCAAGAACTCCCTGAGATGGAGAGTTTCAATTTCTCTTACAACAACCTAAGCTTCTGTGCATCACAATTTTCTCGTAAAACACTTGAAACATCTTTTGTTGGAGCGGTTAATATTTGTCCGATTGCTGCAAACCCGGACTTCTTCAAAAGGAAATCTTCAAACCATAAGGGACTAAAAATAGCTCTTGTCCTAACCCTCTCGATGATATCTTTGCTTGTGGGCTTGCTCATTTTAGCCTTCAGATGTAGAAGAAAAACAAGAACAATGTGGGGTGTGAAAAACCAAGATTCTTACAAGGAAGAACAAACGAATGTCTCAGGACCCTTTTCGTTCCAGACAGATTCGACCACTTGGGTAGCTGATGTTAAGCAAGCGACTTCTGTCCCAGTTGTGATATTTGAGAAGCCATTGCTGAACTTCACTTTTGCTGACCTGTTATCTGCAACTTCTCATTTCGACCGTGGCACATTGTTGGCCGAAGGGCGTTTCGGCCCAGTTTATGGTGGGCTTTTACCGGGGGGATTACACGTTGCAGTTAAAGTTTTGGTCCATGGGTCGACCCTGACAGACCACGAAGCTGCAAGAGAACTCGAGTACCTAGGACGAATCAAACATCCTAATCTTGTCCCGTTGACTGGGTATTGCTTGGCTGGAGACCAGAGGATTGCTATATATGACTACATGGAAAACGGGAACTTGCAAAACTTGCTATATGATTTGCCACTCGGTGTTCAACCTACAGAAGATTGGGAAGAAAATGATGAAAACAACGGGATACAAAATGTCGGCTCTGAAGGGTCATTAACGACTTGGAGATTTAGATTCAAGATTGCACTCGGGAGCGCACGTGCGCTTGCATTCCTCCACCATGGCTGCTCGCCTCCCATTATTCATAGAGATGTCAAGGCTAGCAGTGTTTATCTTGACTCTAACTTAGAGCCAAGATTGTCGGATTTTGGACTGGCCAAGATTTTCGGGAACGGATTAGAGGATGAGATTGGACATGGCTCGCCAGGCTATGTCCCGCCGGAATTTCTCCAGCCGCAGAATGGGTCCCCCAAGGCTCCCACAACAAAATTCGATGTGTACGGCTTTGGAGTAATACTTTTTGAGCTGATAACCGGTAAAAAGCCTGTCGAAGATGATTATCCTGATGAAAAGGAGGGGAATTTGGTGAGTTGGGTGAGGGGGTTAGTGAGGAGGAGTCAGGCGCTGTGTTGCATTGATCCCAAGATTCGTGGGACGGGACCGGATGCGCAGATTGTCGAGGCTTTGAAGATCGGATATCTTTGCACGGCTGAGATTCCTTTCAAGCGGCCGAGTATGCAACAGGTCGTTGGGCTGCTCAAGGATCTCGAACAGATTACAATGCGGTGATCGAAGACATTGAACAGGATTGTTAGCTCTTTGTTTGTTCCTCTTTTTTTAGTTTTTTTAGTGCCATTAGCTCTAATGATGCCATGAGAAGATTGTATATCGGTCCAAGTTTTGTCTGTGATCGTGTTTGAATTTCTCGTGCTTGTTTTTGTGGCTAAAATGTCTAATTTTATCTGCCCAAGTTTCATTCTTGTGTATTCAACATGCTACTCTATTTGTTGCTTGCTACTTGTATGAATGCTGTGTATATTGTCAGAAACAAGAAATCCCCAGGGTGAGGTTGGATTATGCCAGAAAAGTTTATGCTATCTAGTTGGATATTATCTAACTCATATTTTTAATTGTTGAATTTGAATATAACGATGTTAAAAAATTTTGAAAAAATAAAATTATAATATTATTATACTCAATTCAATGATTAAAAATATTACTTAGATATTACCAAATGAATAGCATCTCATATTCCGATTATGTCATTTTGGAATTGGTAGACTCTGGTGGACCTATTATTGGGCAAAACTGTCACTTTATGGAGACAATGTGCAGGTCAACCTTGGAGGTCCCCAAGGGTCAAGTTGGTGACATATTTAATATTAACTAGGGTTAATTACAAACCACACCCCTGAGGTTTGATTTATTTTTATAGAACTCCCTATGACATAAAAAAGTATAATTATTTTCTTAATGTTTGATTTCATGCTATAGATACCCTTAATGGTAAGCGGTATTAGTAAGGAAAAAAAAACAAGGATTTGGAGGGTATTTATATTTTTCAGAGATTTTTGTGAAAATAAACTAAACCTTATTAGTTTTTTTTTTTTTTGTCCCCCTTCCCAAAATGGGTTCAATAGATACTATCCAGTTAAGTAGTCTCCAACTATTTTTTTCAATCATTGGACTAAGTATGATGATGTAATATTTCATTATTTTAACATTATTTGTCATTATCATATTTAAATTAAGCAGTTAAAAATACTAATTGGGTACTATCCAACTAGATAGCATGAACATTTCCTCAAAATGACTACATTCCAATGTACAATTTTTAAATAGTAATAGCTATACCCTAAATAAGGTCATTTGCAATGCGCGCGCGCACACACACACACAATTTTTTATAAAGTATTAGCACTTCTTAATAATTATTTAGTGTCTTTTGGTCTATCTTTTTTCTTTTTCTTTCTTCTTTCCTATTTCCTTTCACTTTCTCTCTCATCTTTTAAACGTGATATATTTTTCTTTCTTTTCTTTTCTCCCTCTTCTCTCACATGTTTATCTTCAATATTTAGTTTATTTTATCTTTTCTTTTCATAATAAAACTCAATTTAGTTTTTAATCAATTATTTTTTCTTCTAATATATAAATTTAATTTTCAATCCATTTTTTCATAATGTATAAAAGTATAAATTTACTAAATATATGATTAAATTATATTCTATTTTTATTTTACACATACATAGAGTATGCCATGTCTACTGACATATATAAATCTCCAATATCACCTATCCATGCTTTTGACCAATTAAAAAACCATATACAATATTTAAAACTTAAATTTCGGGTTGACAAACTGCTTTTGCTAGTGATTGGGGGAGTTTTCTTTGCAGGGTAAGATTTTCTTGACAGTTTGACACCCGATAATGGTTGCACAGAATATGGAAATTTTTTTAATGATATTTAGGGACTGTTTGACTAAATTTATTTATATAAACTTTTCCATTTTGAGCCTATGGTTCCAAATGAGATGTCGAACTTTAAAAAATGTTAAAAATCTCAATTTTATAGTTAATATCATTCAAATTAAATGCTTGAATTTATCATGCTTGTATTTGTTGCTAATTAAAATGTCTAATTTTATCAGCTCAGGTTTGAGTACAACTCAAACGTGCTATGTTATTTGTTGCTTGCTACTTGTGAAGCCTATATTGAGAAAAGGAGAAAAAAATTTCTAACAAATAAATTTGGACTTGTGGCACGCATTTCTAATTTTAAAATTATTCATATATATATATATATATTTGTGTGTGTGTGTGTGTTAACTTCAATTTGGAGCGTTCATCTACTTATTTTTTCAAAACACAATTTGAGTTTGGAGTCCTAGTTTTACATTTAGGGTCTTGATTCTGCATTGAAAATGATCACACCACAAGAAAGAAGAAAATTAACGACAACAGATTAAATGATAGTATAAAAGTTGCGCTAGTTATATATGTTTAGTGATTAAAACTTTCTATTGTTGCAAAAATGATTTTACAATATTAATTGTGACAAATTATATATTTAAGTTGTTGTTATTGATAATTAGTGACACCTAAAATAATTAGTAATACTCAGAGTGATAATTTAATAACAAAAAAGAAAAAAATTGCCAATATGACTTGTGATGAATTTTTCTTGTGATTAAATTGTCATTAAAGAGACGTCGTTGTTTGTAAGTATGGTGATTACTCGAACACAATTTTCATCACTGTCGACCCTGTAAAAGTCATTTTTGAGACAAACAAAGTGTTTTATCGCCTAATATATAATTAATAACAACATTTATATTGCCACTTAATATATTATCAATTAAATTTTTTTTCTTCTCTTTTTCTCGTTGTAATGCTAACTATAAGTTAAAATATACTTGGAAACCTGCATTTGCTAGCGACGCAGAGTAAGAATTCTTGATATTTTGGCACCGAAAAAAAAACTACTGAAATTTTTTGTCGTTAATAATGAGTACTTAATTAATTTATTGTGATATATAATTTATTGAGGCAAAAGCTGGCTCCTAGCATGCTATAGGTGCTAATGTCTAATTAATCGGAAGATTTGTCTATTAAATTATTTAGCTTGCATGCATGATTGATTGCACGGTCATGTTCAGTCTTAATCGGTGTTTACTTTAGTCTAATCATGTTGGATTCTTTTGACTGCATGAAATGATGGAGCAAAATTTACTTAATTACTTCCTTCCAAGAATCTAATTAAATAAGAAAAAGAATAAAAGAAATCAAGAGCACCAAATCTGTATGGACGGTGGCACGTAGGCCATCGTTTCAATTCCGTTGCAATATCATAGTCATTCCATTGGAAGCCTGTTTTTATAGTATTTTTATTTACTTTAAAGTTAAATTGTATTGTATTTAAATATAATAGTTTAAAAGTATTTCAAAAATATTTTTTTTTGAAAGTTGGGTTTGTCTAAAATAAGGTATTCTTTGTACTTGATTAACATTAGGTATTCTAGTACTTTAATAAATTACGAGAGTAATTGTCACTTGTACAATAGATTGTCATTACTTGAAACTTGTTGTTTAGGTTTGAATAACCTGTTAATTACCTATAACTCTAAGTTTTATTTATATGAATGTTTTTATTAAACCAATCTTATCCTATCCACTCATAAAATCCTTTATTTTTTTCTTATCAAGTTTTATTAAATGTATTTTACTTGTGATGTATCTACAAAAATAATATTTCATTACATGTTATTTAATGTATCAATGTTAATCATCAAAATCACAATTTATATCATTTTCAATGTATTATATTGATTATAAGAGCATAAATTTAACTTGAAACTAAAAATTATATATTTATACATAGAAAAAAATTAATAATTGATTTATGACCGAAATAAGTATTATATGGAATCACTATACAACGTACCATACAAATTAGGTATGTAACATAAAAATATGGATATCTTCTAATTTAGAATAAATTATTTAAAATAGTTTATCTCATTATGTAAGTTATTATAAAAAATTTCTCTCTCATCAAACATATATGTTTTATAAAATGTTGTAATATTTTATTAATTTATATTAAAAATATTTTTATTTGATATATGAAGAAAAAAAATACTTATTAAATATTAATTTTGATAATTAAATTATTTCTTTTTTCTTTCCTTTTTAACCTATTTCTCATTATACGGGTCGAAATTAATTATTTAATTTGGAATAATTTCACTTAAAAGCTAATATATTTTTACGTTAAACGTTAGAAAATTTATTATAAGTTTGTAACCATAGTAAATGTACAAAATTATTATATAATACCACCAGTATTTTACTAATAGTAGAGATATCATAGAAAACTATAACATTCGATATAACTATACATTCATCTTTTAATTTAAACATAAGTTACTTCTAGTGTTATTCATATTATATGTTTGATTATATATTCTAAGCATTTCATATCACATCAACCAGGTAATATATGTTTATGCACAAATATATAGTCATAAAATAAATAATTAAAACTAATTAAGATTTAAAATGGTATACCATTTGTACAAAAAATATTTATATGTATAATTAAAATTAAAATAAGGAAAAATTACACTGACCACCCCTGAGGTTTGGCTTATTTACGAAAAATCCCCTACTTTTTCAAAAATTACCAAAAATTCCCTAAGGTTTCAAAAATATTACAAACTTATTCAAATTTCCGAAAATACCCTTCCCCTTTTTTGGGTGATTTACATTGACCACCCTGAGATTAGACTAATTTACGAGAAACCCCCTGTGGTTTCAAAAATTATCAAAAATCCCCTGAGGTTATATTAATATTACAACTAACACCTACGTAGGTTGACTTATCAATAATATTAATTCTTTTTTTTTTCCCTCTGTAATATTGTTATCATAAAATTTTAATTTAATAGATTTGGAAAAAAAAAATATGATTACTTATTCAAATAAATATTCCGAATTTAATGTTATGAATTTATACTAAATATACGTAATGTGTGCTAAATTTATATTTGAGAAAAATATAATTATATGCATCGTATATATCCATTATGTGAAATGAAAAATATAAACATTGATTGAAATAAAAAATTGAAATTAAATAATGCACTTGAAAACTTTATTTAGCTTGAGGACTCTAACTCATTTCTCTTAAAATTTACTCCATATTAGCGATAATATAACATACTTGATGTGTTGGTAGATACCTTTAATGCATTAAATTCAGAATATTTATTTGAATAAATAATCATATTTTTTTTTTCAAATCTATTACATGAAAATTTTATGATAACAATATTACAGAGGGGAAAAAAAGATTTAATATTGTTAATAAGTCAACCTAAATAGGTGCTAGTTGTAATATTAGTATAACTTCGGGGGGATTTTGGTAATTTTTGAAACCATAGGGGGTTTCTCGTAAATTAACCAAATCTCAGGGTGGTCAGTGTAAATCACCCAAAAACAGGGAAGGGGTATTTTCGGAAATTTGAATAAGTTTGTAATATTTTTAAAATATTAGGGGGTTTTTGGTAATTTTTAGAAAAGTAGGGGTTTTTTCGTAAATTAGCCAAACCTCAGGGGTAGTCAGTGTAATTCGCCCTTAAAATAATAATTGAAATCATATATCCATTTCTTAATTACAATTTTAGTAAACAAAAAAATATTTATATGTATAATTAAGATTAAAACAATAATTGAAATTATATACCCATCTCTTAATTATAATTTTAATGATACTTATTCATTTAATAAATTAATTTCACTTTTGTTGAATATTGCCACATTTATATTCGTCACCAAGTAATTATTACATCTATCCTATATAATTATAAATTACAATTCTATAACTCCCATATACCAATAGTTGTATGATATCTAATTTTCATTGCTAATTACACATAACAAATGTACGTTATTTTAATGAAGAAACTGTAGTTCCACTTTTTGTCTTGAAAAAAATTAAATTTTTTAAAACAAAAATCTTTATAATTATTTGCATGATTATTACTCTACTTATTTATCCATTATCTTAGAATGTCTACATTGCACACACACATGCATATATATATATATATATATATATATGCATACATAAATAGATATATAATATGTATAGGTATAAATTATTGAAATAAAAATTTATTGTTCTACACTTTCCGTATTTATTTGTTGAGATTGTGTTGGCAAATTGGGACATAATTACGGAGAAAAATCTGGAACATTGATTTTAGAGATTGAGATGAGAAAACTAATGAATAGGTTGTAGGTAAAAAAATAAATTGCAAACTTAATCACACAAAATACATATAAATAAATTAAGACACATGATAACAAGAGAAATGAGTACCTAGTATTAGGTAGTACAACGCTACCTTATTTTAGAAGCCTCCTTGAAAGTTATTCGATTTTAAAAAGAAAAAAAAGGTGATTTTGGCAATTTTCTTTGGTTTTTGTTTGTTTTTTTAAAGCGTAACCAAATATTGATTTCTTCTAATTAAAGTTTTTTTAAAAAAACAAAAAAAATCTTCTGAAAAGAGGTCGTCTAAACGTGCCTTTAGTGTATTTATTTATTATTTATAATACCCTTAGTGTATATTAGTTAATGTTGTAAATCAGTATTCAAACCTTCATTTACCGTTCGCATCTGTATTCATTTAAAGCGGATATCATTCATATTCCAGTACAAGTATTCGAGTAATGAATGAATAAGGATACGGTAATTACATATCCGCTCTGGATGTGTATTTGTCCGATATATTGTTTAATTTTATTTGTTATCCATATTCGATAAATAATATTAAAAATTATTATTATTATTATTATTGTTATTATTATTATTATTAATAGTAGTAGTAGTAGTAGCAGTAGTAGATATATATATATATATATGTGTGTGTGTGTGTGTGTGTGTGTGTGTTAATATCTTTTTATAAGCAAAATATATAGAAAAAAATCTAATTAATTCATATCTCCATAATTTATAACAAAATAAAAAATATAAGTAAATATATTAACTTTACTTATATAATGAGTGATGCTTGCGATTTTTCCGAGCATCTAAAATTTGTAATGCAAGAAAATGGGCTTGAGCACTTCAAGTAAGGATTCTTGATTCCAAAGGAAAAATCTGCAAAAAAGAGGTTAGCACTCCATTGAGAATTGTGTGAGTATATATTGCATTCAAGAATGATAAAAGATGCGGAAAAGTAATGAAATAAAACGTAAATGATGCCTAAAATCATAGGAAATATGAGTGAAAGTGATTAAGAGTGATTTAGAGGAAGAGAAATGCTTTAAAGTGCTGAAAAATTCATAGCTTTCACTTTGTGAGGCCCTGGGTCTTATATAGGGCGAGGTGTGTAGCTGATCCTTTTTGAAAATCAGAATATCTTCCTGAAAATCAGGGTAGTTAGGGGTGTTAGTTGAGATTTTTGTGGGATGTGGTAGTTTATGCTGGTTAGAGGAGCTTCCACATTTACCACATGTCTATTGGACTCAGTCTTAAAATTGATCATCTTCATCCAAAGTGATCAGATGGGCTTGGGCCCCGAAAACTCCTTTCTAGACTTAGGCTTTAGGATGGTCTCCTTCTTGGGCCAAACCCGATAATCGTATTGGGCTTTTATAATTCGAAATGCCTCCTTAAACCCAAAAATAAAATTAAGAAATATGTAATATCAATGAGCATATACTACACTTATATGTAAACGAAAATTTCAATTACATAAGTTATATTTGATTTTTTTAATTTATATAAATAGATTCGGATATTTACATAAGTAGAGTCAAATATTTAATCGAATATTTTGATAATTGTAAGCAAAAACGGATATATAGATATCCAAATATTTATAATTTTGTTGGATTTTCAAAAATACTAAATGGATACGAATATATTTGAATATACAAAATATCCGTTGAATTCGAATTCGGATGTGATGTATTGAATATTCGTCAAATTTAGATAAGGATACGGATATTGAAAAATTTAATCAGAGATAAATTCGAATACTTTATATCTGATCCGTTTAATATCTGTTTACACCGATAATATTAGTTTAGGCCTTAATAAAAATAAAAATAAAAATAAAACACACACATCCATTTACATTCATCTTAAATCTATCCTTGTTGATGTTACTTTCTTGGGATGGTCACAAATTCTGAGCAAACAATATCATAATTGTATGCATTATTTTATTTTAATGCAATTTTATTTAGTAGGGATTAGCATTGTAAGTGAAGTTATGTAAAAATTATGTTCATATATGTTCATGGATTTCCAACAAAAATGGCATTTTTCTTAATCTTGTTTTCTAGGCCTTAATATAATACCTATTTAGAGTTTCACACGTTTAAATTTAATTTCATCCCTTAGATTAATTTTCTTGACCTGGTTGATACAAGCGACAAATTATTTAGAAAGAAACACGTGCTGCGGAAACATGATAAGGTGAAGAAGAGCATTTTACTTCTGGGAAAAAAAAAAAAAAGAGAAAGTGAAGAGGAGCACATTCGAAACTTAATCAACAATTCTATTAATCATAAACTTTACAACTCAATCTTTTATTTTCTATACTCTCTTTTCTTTTCTAACCCTTCTCACTCACACAAACAACTAACATTCGCCACATATTTATACAAGAGTTTACAAATGCCAACACATTTTGAAAACACTTATTTGGCTAGATTCTTGACTAGACTCATAGAAAATACACACTTGACTATATAGGAAATTCACTTAATGCATATCATTTAAGACAATTTTCATATATCACTCTGTGTTTTATTACTGACATAACTTTTCCTTGATTATGATTGGTACATGTACTTAATATATTGACTTATCAAGCATATGAATTAATAATTTTAATTAGATCAAATTACATAGTTGAAGGAGATAGTTTACATATTGTTAGAATAAAGTAATATTGATAATGAATGTAATCAACAATGGGATTAGCCTAGCAAAGAAGAAATTTCTTGCTATAGAATAATAATGTCAAAAGTAGACATGCAAATGTGCCGAGCCTTGGTTCCTTTTTCAGGCACAAGCTTGAGTCCAATGAGTCAAGAGAATAGGGCTCGAACTCGGGCTCAAGTCTTGTTTGAGCTCGGCTCAATTCATTTGGCTGGAATTTATGAATAAGTTACATATTTGAGTCTGAACTCGAGCTCGACTTCAAATATTTTTAATTATTTTATTATATTCAAACTGCACCTCGAAAATCAATATATTATTTATAATTATATAAAAACAAAAATAAATATTAAAAGAAAGAAAGTTCGCGAGCCTACGAACAAAAATTATTTGACTCGAGCTTGACTCAACTACATTCGAATTATTCAAATTCGAGCTCGAGTTTTTGTCGAGTCGATTCATCAATTTCAAAAATAAACTCAATTCATTTGCATCTCTAGCCAAAAGCATAGTAAGAGAAATTGTGTTATCCCTTCTCGTTTTGGCCTTTTTCCGAAATTGTAATGACAGATCAGTTTCTTTTATTATGCTTGATATTTGTAACCGCCCGTGTGTTGACTTTTTGGTAATTTCATCTTACAATATTAGTGATGTTAATGACTACACGTGCCGAGCTATGAGTGATAACCCTGCCCCAATGATACAGGTAAAATCTCCATTTAATTTCATTTTATATAATTAAAAAAGCACAGATAGAAAAAAGAAAAAAGAAATGGAAGTGAGAAATAAGTATGTTGTAGCAAGAAGAAATATTGATGGAGGTCCACTCGAATCAGACTTCAAAATTTGTGAACAATTAATCTCGCTCAAGGGTTGCGGCCCTAATCAATCATGTTGTGATTGTGAAAAATCTCTATATATCCATCGATCCCTCCGAAATAAGCTGCATGAAGACTCCTACTCTTCCCGGACAGGTGAGATCCAACACTCGAAAATTCAGTTATTTCAACTAAACGTATTCAACTTTTAAATTGGTCGAGACTCTCTAATTAATGGTGGCTTTTTTGTGGTATCAGTTGTTGTTTTATTGAATTTGCTTTGCTAATAGGATCGGGATTTTAACTTTGACCATTATGGATTAGTACGGACAAATTTAATTTTAATTTTTAATTAAAGTTTGAATAGCTCCACACCTTAGTGAGATTATATGAACCAATGCCTGGACCAAAATATATTATTGCTATGGAGTCTGTACAATTATAAGAGTACACTTCATAACTACTTGTAATACCCTAAAACTCAAACCTTTGATTGATAAAGAAACTTACCCCTAAGTAGTTCGCTTGTTCTTCTAATTGGTACTCCCTCTGTTTTATATTATTAATCGCTTGAAGTTCTTATAAATGTAATAAGGAGAATTGGATAGTTATGTATTAATACGTCCCTATAAATGTTAATACCACTCTAATAGAAGGTTGTGTGAGTGATATTTATTTTGAAGATAAATTTTGATAGAGGACAAGTAAATATTGATTTGTTTTCATAAAACCACAAATAATTTAGAACAAAAATTTGACGCAAAAACGGTAAATAATATCATGAGATGCATAAGTAGTACTTTGTGTTTTATTTTAAAAATATTTTCTTATAAAAAATTCAATGTCCAAATGTAGAATTAGTTTTCCTACTCCTTTTTTAATTTTGAAAGATGGGAATCAATTTTTTTGTAATGTTTGAGACTGTAATTACTGCCAAAGATTCATTAACCTGGTAGCGAGGGGGGAGGCCCGGTGAGCGGTTTGATTCCTACGAATTATTTATGTCAACTTTATTCTATTGCATAGTAGTTTGTTCGTTACTGCATAGTAGTTTGTTTGTTGAATTAGGGCAAATTATGTTTACACCTTTTGAGGTATGGTATAATTACAAATTAGTTCCTCTTATTTTAAAAATATTAAATAACCCCTCGATGTGTAGGATCTTATTGTAAACTTTAATATAGATGTCCAAAAGATAATATTCCTGCAGCCATAGTAGTTATTCCAACCACCAAGAGATGCACATTGTCGAACTCAATAAAATCCCTAAATCAATATTGTTATTTCAACAACCTTTGTGAAGTAATTTTATTTTATATCACCACAACCACTACTGGATGTCATGATTTATAATTCGATACCACCACTACTTTTTTATTGAAATTGACTTTATATATTCCTTATGCATCTTATACTTGTCAAAACTACACGAATCTCATCTCAAAATCTAGCTAAAATTAATAAAAATGCAACTCGCAATTATGTCCTACCTTGATGAAGGATGAATTTCGTTAAATTGAAACATATTTTAAAGGAGTATTTGTAATTTTTAAAAGTACAGAGACTAATTTGTAATTATATTATAATTTAAGAGGTGTAGATGTAATTTTTCCGTTGTGTTAAATCCATTTTTGGCCCCATAAGAAGCAATTATGTCCACATTTAGTCCCACAGAAAAATTAAATCCAAAATTAGCACCATAAGAATGAATTTTTGGACACAATGAGTCCTACCGACCACAAATTAGGAATTTTCAGCCAATTTTGCTTATGTGGCAGGTTTGAAAAATGATTTGCCATTTGTGGTGATGACTTGGCTTCAATTGTTATTAATGGTATGACTTAATTTGTTGGTAATATAGTAATCAAACTACACTAACATATATACAATATTTGAAAGATACATATAAAAAATATGAAATGTCGATTACAAAATATGCAAAATGAAAAACTAATATGCCAAAAAATATATTATAGGGGAAAATATATATATTTTTTCCTTTTCCTCCCCTTCCCTCACCTCCCCACCCCAACCACCAAGTCCCGAACCACCCCACTCTACCCTCATGCCACCCCGCCTCCCAATCCCCGACCCCACCCCAGGTCCCCAAACCCCAGAAAAACTTGAAAAAGAAATGCAGAAAACACACAACACACACATAAATTAATACACAAAATTTGATTATTTTTTTTACATTGAACAAATAATTGAGTTGTCCATGAGATGAAGAACAATTATCTAAAAACAATTGAGCAAAAATAGTTGGAGGCAGCACAATTGCCGCGCACTTTCACCGCTCAGTCTCACGGCGTTCCGCCGCCTTCAGCTGTTTTTTGTCAATTTTTTTTTTTTCATAAAATTGTTCTCCACCTTATCGGCAATCAAACCATATATTTTATTTAATGATTCATTTTAAATTTTATGAATTAATTTCATGTGTGTATGATCAACGTGTGTTAGTGTGTGCGGGCTTTCTTTTCTTCTTTCAAACAGCTGACGGGGTTGGTGGGTGGGGGTGGTTGTGGTGATTTCGGGGGAAAAAACAAATATATATTATAATATTTTAGTTTAAAGTATAGATAGTATATTTTTGGTAATTTTTGTAATTTTGTATCTATTAGTATGTATTTTATCTATTATATATATAATACTATATATGAAATTTTTTTACACTAATTTCCCATGTATTATATTTTTTAATTAACATTTTGTATTGTATATTTTTTTTTATATTGTTCAATTTATATAAATATATATTATTTTCTTTAAATTGTATTTTTTCTTAACATTTTTAATAATGTCCAATTTTTTTATATCATGTCATCACTAAGAATGCCAATTCATATCATTAGTCTGACACATCATCACCACAAAGGCCAAATCATTATCCAAGCCTGATCACAGGTAAGTAAAATTGACCGAAAATCCCTAATTTGTGGTTGGTGGGACTCAATGTGTCCAAAAATTCATTCTTATGGTATTAATTTTTGATTTATTTTTCCTGTGAGACTAAATGTGAATGGAGCCGCTTTCTACAGGACAAAAAATGATTTTAACTCTTGTTCGATTGATTATTTAGTAGCTCTTTGAAATTGATAATTGATAATTAATAATTGATTTTGAACAGCAACGATCACATTTAAATTGAATTATTGATATAATTGTTTGAAATATAACATACCGCCTTCTAAAAAAAATATTGGAATTATTAGTGGTTGATTTGGACAGATGATCGAAGCATATGGAGTTGGATGAGTGGTGGAGTCTAGTCACCCGGATTTTAAAGGAGGCGATGTGGTTTCAGGGCTTCTTAATTGGGGAGAGACAGAGAGTACACAGTTGCAAGTGGAGGTCGCTAGTTGCAAAAATTGGATAATAATATGGGATTTCCCCTCTCCTATTATGCTGGACGAGTTCTAGGTATATACATTCACCTTTGTATATGCATATATAGATTTTTCTCGTGAGTTTGTAATCTTATTAAAATTTTAATAAATATTTTTAAGCATATTAACTAATTCTTTTTTTTTTTTTTCCCTTAAGAATTTTCCAAAGTGAGCTTAGACGCTCTCAAAAGTAAAATTAGTGGCCGAGCCGAGAGGGTGTTGCCATCCCCCCTCAATTTCATCATTTCATGCTATTTATTTAAAAATTCAAATGTCTCCGTCCTCCCCGCCCCCCTCCTTCTTCCCAAAAAATAATAAAAATACCTTTAATATTTTATAAAAGTTTGATTTCATCCCCCACTTAAAAATTTTGGCTTTGCAACCATGTTTAGATTTACAGACTTTTTTTTTAAAGTAAAAAATGAAAAAAGAAGCAATTGTTGACTTAATCTTATAATTAACTTAATAATTTTTTATTTTAATTATAAAATTTCTCTGACTAATGTCTTCCAATTTCAAAATCTTATTTTAATCAAACATTTGAATACAATGAATCGCATTGCTTACTGTTTAATTTCAAATATTCCTTTTTTCAGTTAAAGCTCCTACAACACGGATAAAATTCTGAAACTCAATCTACCGACAGCCCTAGGCTGAAGTGAAATAAGGTCAGAGTCGTTGATTTAAACTGAAGCACTCTTACCCCAATAATTGCAAAATATACATGTGAGGTGTAGCTATCAAACCACAAAAGTATTAATATAAGTTTAGTAAGTTGTATCCAATAGATATAATTGATATCGTAATCTGTCTAGTAAATTTTGTTGTTGGATTTCATTTTCCTAAGCTGGGTATTTTTGATCAATTAAAGTAATGGTGTGACTTGCAACCACCACTTTCGTTCTAACGTCGGAATTTTAGCTACATTTAAGAAATAATTTTCACTTCCACCTATATTTTGATGGGAATATCCACCAGAGAATTAAAAAATAATAACTTTTTATTTGTCTATGGAATTTCGGCAAAACATTTCTCTTAAAACTTCAAATAAAATAATAAAAAAGTTGTCTTTCTAGTGGAATTTTCTCTTCTCATGTTTCCCTTCTTTTTGTTCCTCCTATCTTCCCACTACCGGAGACATCGCTGGAATGTAAAATCATATATTCGCCATTGCAAAATCAAATTTAAAACATATAATGTTGGAATTTCAGATTACTAAGGTAATTTTAGGGGCATGATATATATAATGTATAATACCAAAATATAGTTCTAGTCTTGATACCAACTAGACAAATGATAAATTGAGCCAATGCATACCAAATCTGCAAGTCCAAATATGGTCCCAAATCAACACCATGTCTCTTTTCATCTCTTGGATATGATATCTGAAACATATATGATTCCTATCATACAATATATAGGTATTTCATATAAGTAATGCACAAATGTAATTAATACCAGACTGAAGATATACAAAGAACTAGTTTGAAAACTTATCTTTTCTCACAACTGATATTGGAAAATATCTTTCCAGACATTAACAAATGTTATTCTAGTAAATTGTGTTAGTGATTGAGTCATCAACTTTTGCTGACTTGCTTTAAAGAAATATTCGTTCCACTATCCTGTGTGTTGGGATGGAAAAATTCCTTCCAAAACAAGACTGTCCAGAGATTCTACTACAAGCCACACAATTACACAAGAATCTCACTTCAAAAATTAATCAACTCTTTATAGGTGGATAAAAGTGCTTCGATTGATAACATTCGTATTCGAATGAAAGTATGAACTACCAAACTCAAATTGAGATATAGACACGAAGTGAAAAGGTACAAGCTATGATATTCAATCACAAAGATCTAAGGTGTACATTCAGAAAATAGAATTTTCACAAAGATTTCATAAATATTTCATCTCATATCAGAGTTACTCATCTTTTCATCTTTTCCAAATCTTGTACTATTTATAGGGGACATAGGAGCTAATGTATTAAAGGTGCCTTTAATGCATTTGTAACAAAAATTCTCATGTATGAATTAGATGGCAAGAAAAATAATACAAATTAAATTTCAAAAATTAAATAATGCGGGTACAATCTCTAATCGATTTTCTGATTCTTTCTTCAAAAATTTGAAACTTGAAGATTCAAATGCTTCTGGAGTGGGTTTGGTGGTTTGATCTTTTTGGAACTTGATTTAATCTTCAATAACGTAATTCGTAGGCTTCATAGCTTGATTACGAATCAAACGCCAAGATTCTTGATGAACGCTGCGAAGAACACTGTGAACACTATTGACTTGACTTGATGTATATTTGGAAAGAACGCCAATTTGCTGGCTTAGCACCTTGTCTGCAGATTGAAACCTAGATTTGGTTGATCTTTGTGAAAAACGCCGGGAATTTCGCCTTGATCGTTTTGTATTTGACTTAGAAAAACGCTGATTCACTAGTTTCACACCTTGATTGTGGATCAAACGCCTGGATTTGTGATTTTCATGAAGAACGCCAAGAACTTCGACTTGATCGTTGTGTATTTGACTTGGGAAAACGTTGATTCGCTGGTTTCGCACCTTGATTACATATTAAACGCCTGGATTTGTGATCTTCGTGAAGAACGTCGAGAACTTCGACTCGATCACTTTGAATCTTCTTGAGAAAATTGCGGGATTTCCTTCGCTTTTCTTGCTTTGAATACTTCTTGTGCTTCGATCATTTTGGCTTGTAAAGAAGGTCCCTATGTATAGGTGTAAGAAAGAGTTTCTTCCCATTTTTACTTGACGAGGTGGCGCAATTCAATTGGCCGACCTATATTTGCTAACAATTCATTTCCTTTAAATAATAATATCTAGCATTCCTTTATTTGCAAGATATTATTTTTCATTGCCAAAACAATAATATCTGGCTTATTTTTTTGCAAGATATTATTTTTATTCCTAAATTTTTAACATGAAAATATTCGCTTTAATCACCAATTAAATATTTTATTTAATTTTGGAATTTAATTTGAAAATTTTCAAAATAAAAATAAAAATATAATTGATTATTTTTTAAAAGAAATATTATACATGCCAATTTATATTTGGCATAAAATTTCAATGTTTATAGCATTAAACTAGTCATTCAAACCCAACTATAATAGCTAGAAGCATTCTAGTGATTTTTGTAACTTCATACCAATTATAATTGAAACTGCTGGTATAACTTCTAGCAACGGTTAGTAACATTACAGGTAACAACCTGAAATGTACCAGTCAAAATTGCCGTTTCTATGATTAACACCAATAGTTAATGACACAAAAATTCCTTGTAACAATTGATTTAAGTTTGAGTTTTAAATTCAAACCAAGTTTCAAAGCAAGTTCCAAAAAAAAAATAGAATTAAGACAATACTTAATTGATACTTTGACAAGTAGTCAACATTTAACTACATAAATACATGAATTATCTTAGTTAAACATCTAATATGGGATACAACATAACCCACCACTACAAGAAAACAAGTAATTTCGGTGAAACAAATCTGCCGATAAACCTTTGCTGCTTTTCAATTTTTCGTAGAATTTTTTTAAATTAAATAAATTTTTAGTGGAATTTTTTTTAAATTTCGCCGAAAATTGCCCAACTTAGGAGTCGAAAACGCAAACCTCAACGCAGCTCTCACGCATGTGTATATACGCGCTCGAAATTGCCCCAAATTTTGCGTTCACTGGGAGTTGAACCTTTGCCTCTTGGTTGGCAACCAACTCTCTTGCCGTTGATAGCACATAACATTATATATATATATATATATATATATATATTTATAGCATACAATAATTTAAATAATAATAATTAAAAATAAAATAATAATAATAATAATAATAATAATAATAATAATAATAATAATAATTCAAATACTAAGTTTTTATTTATTGAAAAATTTAATATTTTTTAATTTTTTAAAAAATTATATATATAATACATAATTATATATAGCATACAACAATTCAATTAATTACAATTAATAATAATAATAATTCAAATAGAAATCAAAAAATTTAAATTTTAATATATTTTTTAATTTTTTTATAAATTTTTGGTATAATTTTTCATCGAAATTTGGCCGAAAATTTATAAAATTATTATTTTTTATTTTTTTGAATTTTCATCGAAATTTTTCAGCAGAATATTCCGCCTAAAATTTCTGCAAAAAATCACATTTTTTGTTGTGGTGCACAAACATTTATCTTTATGCTTTACTTATTCCATAATATATATATGAGTTTTATTCTATGAATTCAATCATAGATGGCATCTTTTCATCATTGAATAAAATATCCATAAATATTATATTAATATATAAATATGCCATTTCCAGCATATATCGTGAAAAAAAAATCATAATTCCAATTCTTGTACCAACACTACTAGAAAAAACGGATTTACCCACGGATTTTAGCCATGGAATTTGGCAAAAATCCGTGGCCCAGAAAATTACTTACGGATTTTATTCGTGGCTAAAAGTGGCGTGGCTAACGTTAGCCACGACCATTTAGCCATGGCCTTACTTAGCCACGGATTAGCCACGGCCAGGCCGTGGCCAATTTGACCACAAAATTTTTGGAAAATATAAGGTTGTGGCTAATCTGAAAAAAATAAAAAATAAAAATAAATAAAACCACTTTAGCCTTATTAGCCTAGTTATTTTACACTTAAATATTGTAAATTATCAATAACAATTATACGTTGTTGAATTATTAATAAAATTATAATATAAGTTATGACAATTGATCAATTATAAACTTTTAAAACCAGATAATTAACTCTTATATATAAACAATTGACAATAAACGATGAAATGGACTGATTGGGAGTATACTTATATACTTATATACTTATATATATAGTATAATCCAACATATATTGTGATATTATAATAAAATGATAAATTAAATTTAAAGAAATAATTATGAAAGTTAAGTTGTAAATTAACTCAATAGAACATTATATTATCGTCAAATAATTAAAACGATCATTCGTCATTGTAATTGATATTGAAATAAACATTGAAATATATCAATCATCTATATAAATATATATCAGTGTATATATATATCATCTGATATATATATATATATATCTAATTAATTATATATAAATACACATGTATATAAGTATATCTAAATCTTATATGTATGTAATATATCGAATCATTTATTATATATATATATATATATCAATATATATATATATATAATATACATATATTAGTTAAGTATATCAAAAATTAATTATTAAATAAAAAGTTAAAATAGTGTAGTAGTTTAATGCTCTAACTTCAACTAAGAAGTCAAGAGTTCAAACCATACTTAATTAATGCCAAAAAAAAAAAAAAAACTTGGCCGTGGATTTATAGCCACGGTCTGGCCGTGGCTAATCCGTGGCTGTTAGCCACGGCCTGACCGTGGCTAAATTAGCCACGGATTGGCCGTGGCTAATCCGTAGCTAAAAATTGGCGGCAAATTTTGTACCAATTTTAGCCACCAAAAATAGCCACGGCCAATCCGTGGCTAAGTTTTTTTTCTTCTTCTTTTTTTTTAAAATCCGTGGCTCACGGATTTTTTTCGTGGCTATTAGCTGTTTTTCTAGTAGTGCAACTTGGACGCAGGCTTTGGAGTCAGTCAAATTAAATCTACTCGTCTAACACCCTTTCTTTTTTTTTTTATTGTAAATAGCAGAGTACATTTCAATTACACATCATGCATGATTCAACATATAAATCAAACTGTTTCATTATAAAGAAATAAGTAAATTACTATTAATGTAGAATGGAATATGAGTAAATTGCTATTAAATAGAATACAAATCCGCACATTTTAGTGGGAAATCAAACCCAATATTTCATAATTTTTGGATCTCAACTTGGCCAACTTAGCTAAGCATCGTTGATTCTCGTCTAGCAACTTAGAGTAATCTAAGTAATTCATAAATCATGAGGTTATCTAAGTAATTGTATACGTGGATAGTCTCATTTAAATCTATTTTATCATGTATGAGAGCAAAACATTTCTTATATCAATTTAAAAAGCATTTTGTTATTCACATTTCTCCAAAAGAACATTGATCCAACATCTAAAATAGAAGGGATTAAATCAAAATAAAATAACAAAACTAAGTTCGTATTTGTAATAATTTTCTATTACTTTAGTTTTAAATAATTAAAATTATTTCTCAATTAATCCTACATAAAATTTTTAAAAGCTTTCATACATTGATTATACCAAAATTAATATTTAAATTGAACATATTTGCTATGAAATAAATTTGTTAATAGATTTATTTATCGAGTTATGTTATAAGACAAGTTAATTTATTTTTATCCAATTATTTTTTTGATAAAAAATAATATATATCTATCTATATATATATATATAAATATTTTTGACGTGCCTTTACACGGGTGAAATACTAGTAAATGTACAATATACTTGCAGGACATAGTGGACTTACAGCATATGCTGGATTTTTCCATGTATGCAAGCCCAAGAAAGGAGACAAAGTGTTTGTTTCCGCTGCTGCAGGATCAGTTGGAATTTTAGTCGGACAGTACGCCAAATTGTTTGGTTGTTATGTTGTTGGTTGCTCAGGAACCAAAGAAAAGGTATATATATATATATATATATATATATACACACCCTTGTTGCCCTTTCTTCTAAAGCTAGATTAGCTTGGGAAAAAATTCATTTTAATTTTCTTCCATATGTTATCACTTGTTTCATTTGGCTTCCATTGAATACGAATTTTCTATATTACAATCCATATCTCCCACATTGTTTCAGTTTGTCATTCAGCTAACTTCCAGTGGATATTTCATGGAGAGTTTAGGAAATTATAACGAAATATTTGAGATTATGCCGAGATAATCCATTAAATAATTTAACAAAGGTAGTTGGATGAGGACCAAAATTGAGACAACTTAAAAATATGGTCCGCAACGCAAGACAGAGATATTCAATGGGACAAAACTAAGCAGGACCTAATATATGGGGCAGAAAATGAAAAATTTCTAAGCAATTGTGAGTTACATAATTATATAATTGTTAAACAAATCATACATATATATGTTTGTTAATGTGTCCTATGCGATCAAGAATAACACTAATGAGGAAAGGCTTCTCTTGAAATGATTTTATGACTTGTTTTGTAGGTAAGCTTACTAAAAGAGAAGATTGGGATTGATGATGCATGCAACTATAAAGAAGAAACTAATCTAAACTCGGCTCTTCAAAGGTGATCAAATCCCTTTTGTAATGCTTCTTTTCTTGGATATTATGGCTAATTAATACACCTTTTCTTTCTAGTGACAATCACAAATATATATATATATAGTTTTACAATCTGGATGCTACTCTAGTTGCAGTCGACACTCTTAAAATTTTGTGGCATAAAAAACTAAGTTGTGATCGAGAACTTGGAATATAAAAGTTTTCGTCGGAAAATTTTATTATGTGAAAAATGATTATTGTTGCATTAATATAGTGTATAAGTTTTTCTATTCATTAATGAGTTATGAAAAGAATATTAACGTACTGTTAATATGTAACAACAAAAGGTCTTGCAATGACTTATGTATGATACTTTAGATTAACTTGGGATCATTATAGTACCATCTATAATAATTGTTAATGGTAGCAATTTAAACTCAACCTTTGCCAGCATTAGGTATGTTAAAGATTGTTGTTCTGATGACAAATTAACAACATTAATGTAACTCAGATTAATTTCAGGCAGAGATGGAATCGGAGGGGGGCTTGGGGGTGTGTTTAGGGGGCCTTCATGTTTGTATTGAGCTAAAATTTATATGAATTTTTTTATTTTTTGAAAATTTAAAATCCCACCCCCTCCAACAAGAAGTTTTGACTGCGTCCCTGATTTCAGGTACTTCCCAAAAGGGATCGATATATATATTTTGATAATGTGGGCGGGGAAATGCTGGGAGCAGCATGTCACGGACTTAGACCTTCCAAGCTCCCGTGCGGCACTTAGCTCCTCGTCGCCCCTTGCGAACTAGCTAAGTCATCCTCTCTCGAACGTGCTTGTGTGTGAAAGACTTAGAAAAATGACACAAGAGAACAAGAACACAATAGGATTTCCCCAATACTCCTTTGTATTCTCTACTCACTCAAGACTTGTTTGGTGATTTACAAATGAGAAGTAGTCCCCTATTTATAGTTGTTCTCCTCTCCAACGAAGGGTGGAGATGCATTTGATCTAACGGCTACGATTCGCTTCTACCTACTCATGGGGGTTTTTACAAATATGACCCTTACTTACCCATGGAACCTTCTAAAGTGCTATTTACAAATATGCCCATTTAGAAGGTCAAAAATATTCTAAGTATTGGGAGAATCTTCTGGAACCTCCACACCCTTGTCTCGCTCCTGGATGCACTCGTGTGTACTCGAATTGTCTGGGCGTGACATTCTCCCACACCCAATTCGACGACGCCCTCGTCGTCATAGAGTTATGCCCCTGACTCTCCCTTGGATCTGCCCGTGCGTCTCTTTCCCTTGGTTCCGCCCATACGGCTTTCCTTCTTGAATCCGCCCGTGCATGTTGAACCTGTCGGGGCGCGACAAGCAGCTATGGAGAACATGAACAACTTTGGTAGAGTAGCTGCTTATGGAGTGATATCAGAATATACAAACACCTAAAACAAAGCTAAGCCTGATATGATTAAAGTGGGGTCCAAGAGAATCACAATACAAGGGTTTCTTTCTCCGGCCTTTATGAATATACACGATGAATTTGTTTCAACCACTGTGCAGTATCTTCAGACGGGCTAAGTGAAGGCCCTTGAAGACGTATCATACGGCGTAGAGAGCATTCCGACTGCCTTTGTCGATCTGTTCCGTGGAAACAATATTGGGAAAAAGATTGCGCGCATCTCTGGCAAGGATGATTAGTCTATATGATTTTGTTGTTGTGCTAATTTTTTACGTGCATGACATGTATTAATAAATATAATAAAAGGTATATATAATTGTATAGCCGAAGATCCACACTGCTATTTTATGCCCAACGTATTGGTAAAATGCATTGAAGTGTTGACATGATTTATACTGGTGTTTGGACTGAAAAATATATAGGGGGCCATAAGAATCCGAAATAGATTTGACGTTAGTGACTTGCTATTCTCTTCCCTCAAAAAAGAAAACAGTTGCTACTTTTTTTTTTTTGTTTGTTTAAACAACAAAAAGATTATGTTTCTTCATTTTCTTAGCTGTTCGTCTGAAACTTTGTCTGAACTCATGGAAATTAAAATTGATTAAAGTAAGGTTTCATTAATGTTTTAGATTTCGATAATTAATTATTTTGTAATATTATGATTCGCTGGAATAGTTGCGTGGAGTGAAATAGACGGACCGGATCCCCTACCCCATAATAGTGCCCCATCTCCTACCCCACACTCTGAATGTGCGACACGTATAAGTCTTGAAGATTTACTTACCAAATTAGATATTTTGTCCAATTAATTATATTTTTTCAGTTATCTAATTTGGTAAGTAAATCTTCAAGACTTACACGTGTCGCACATCCAGAGTGTGGGGCAGGAGATGGGGCACTATTATGGGGTAGGGGATCCGGTCCGTGAAATAGAGGCTAATGTTCCAATTACATTTAGGGATAATTACTCCCACCACCCCTGAGGTTTGGCCTAATTACAAATAACACTCCCTTGTATAGATTATTACCAATACCCCCTATATTTTATGGACTTATTAGTAAAATAAACAGAAAAATATAATGTCTATTTTGCCCCTTGAATATTTAAAATAATTTTTATTTAAAAAAAATAAAAAAATAAATATATGATTAAATTGACCAAAATACCCTTTATTAATATTTTTGGGAAAAAAAAAACCTATCTTCTTCAAACAAACCCTAACTCCCCCCACCCCTACCTCCCAGCCCCACCACCCAACCGCCGCCACCTTCACTTCGCCACTACTGCCGTTGCCCTTCACTCCGCCACTACCGCTGCCTCACTCCATCACTCGGACTGCCCCCCTCCACCGCCGCCTCACCCCAGCCCTCGCACTGCCCCCCTCCACCCCAGCCCTCGCACCGACACCTCACTGCATCACTCGCACCGCCGGCGCCGCGTTACCTCACTCCATCACTCGCACCGCCGCGCTGCCCCGCCCTCACTCCGTCACTCACACCATCAACCCCGCCACCCCAACATTTCTCTCTTTTCTTTTTCTTTTTTCTGAGATCTAGATCTGATCTCTCTCTCTCTCTCTCTCTAGCGACGACGGGTGGAGATGGTGGGCGGCAAAGGACGGCGGGCGCAGGCGGCAATGGAGGGCGATGGCTGATGCAGGCGCAGATGGCGGTGGAGGGTTTCTCTCATCTCCCTCAGTTGTATCTCTCTTTCTCTCTCAACTCCCTCATCTCTCTCTCTCTCTCTCTCATCTCTCTCTCTCTCTCTCTCTCTCTCCTCCCTCTTTCTCTCGCTCTAGATCGGACAACAGCGGCGGCGATGGAGGGCGGTGGCTGACGCGGGCGCAGTGGCGGTGGAGGGTTTCTCTCATCTCCCTCAGTTGTATCTCTCTTTCTCTCTCAACTCCCTTAGCTCTATCTCTCTCTCTCGTCTCCCTCATCTGTATCTCTCTCTCTCTCCTCTTCCTCTCGCTTTAGATTGGACGGCGCCGGCGGGCGGTATGTGTGTGTATATATATTTATAAATAATTTTTATATTATATCTATGTATGTATATATTTATGTATATTATATTTATATATATTTATATTATGTATATAAATTTAAAAAATGTGCAAATATATATATATTTTTTATCACAGTACAGTATTTATATTGTGTATGAATATTTATTATGTGCAAATATATATATATATATATATAGACATTATAAATAAAAAAATATTCAAATATATTTTCTTATTTATTCCATATAAAACATAAAATTAGTCATAAAGGTAAAAGAGTCAATTTATAATTATTCAAATATCATTCCCTCCTTCAAAAGGGTAAATTTGGAAGTTCAAGTGGATTTACTTACGTTGACCGTTAGTCAACCTAACGAAAGTTGGAAATTGAAAGACGGAAACGACAAAACTCAGGGGGGTATCGGTAATTACCGATACAAGAGGGTGTTATTTGTAATTAGGCCAAACCTCAGGGGTGGTGGGAGTAATTATCCCTTACATTTACCATGTCCCAAAATTGATTGATTTACTCTTGAGTTTAATAACAAAATAATTTAGACCTTCTAAAATATTAAAAACATACATACACAACCCAGTGAATCTAAATTTGATGAATGAAAAATTGCATTTACTACTAATATTAAGTTGAATGATTGATGGGTAATCATAACTTGGTTGAGGGCCACTTGGAATAGTACGTACTAAAAGTTTATCACACCTGATTTTAATGACCAACGGCCAATATGTATGTGAAAAATAAAATCTTTTTGAGGGTGTTCGACTTAGTTTATAAATTTCTTAAAACAACTTATAAGTAGCTTGATAGTTTATGAGTTTTTTAAAATTATTTAGTAATTTTTTTCACAAAAGAGTTTATAATCTCCAAAAATAAGATTTTTATAAGTGATAGTAAATAATATTTATTCATGGTATTTTAGTAATTTAAAAATTAGAATTTAGATTTCAAATTGAACACTACATCAAATAAATACCGTAACCATGAATAAAGAGTTGGACTTTGAATTGGACTATATAGCATTAAGTTTTTGTCATACAAAAAAATAAATTAATTAACAAGAGCCAGCGATCAATCATTTTCAATCTGTTCAGTGTAGATTCAATTTATTAAATAAATTATTCTTTTACAACACTCTTGGTTATAAATTGTCAAATAATTTAATTTTTTTAATACATTTAAATCCAATAGCCTAATTTATTGTATCTTTCTCATTGTGATTAGTAGAATAATTCATGAAAGAAACAAGAAATACAAAGTCTGTAGATAATATAAAATCAAATAAAGTATGATAAACGATTAAGCTTATTGAGTATTATGTTATCATTTATTAAAAAAATTATTATATCAAGGTACAAGTAAATAACTGAAATATGCAATTACTAGGCTTCCAATTATCTACATATGTCTTGTGTGAATGTAAATAAAAGATGACTTATAAGTAGAAAATTGTAATTTTTTTAAACTAATGACCTCAAATTGGAAAAAGAAAATATAAAACTATGTCATATTTTTGTGATTAAGTGATAATATAGATATAAAAAGCAGAAAACTATGTAAATGATAAAATAAAAATAAAAAAAGTGTAAGTGGAAAAATTATTCTCCACAAAATTCGCATTGAATGAGAAATTAATTAGGAAAAGAAAAAAAAATAGAGCAAGTCTCATAAAGAGAAAAAATACATGTGCCACAAATAGAAGTAAAAATAATAAAACCAAAAGAAGGTTAAGGTTGAAATTGAATAGTAAGTTTTAGGAAAAAACATATTAATAAAATATATTGCAAAGAATCTCGCAATTTCTTCATTAATTTTATGAAATATAAGTAGAAAGAATCTATACAACTTTTTCCAATTTTTTGCATGAAATACTTAGTCAAAATTAATTTCTATAGATAAATAAAAATTCAACAAACTAATATGAATGTTGTAGAAGTACAAATTTGAACTAACAGGTAATCCTAAAAAGTTCAACATAATAATTTACAAATGATAATATGCTTTCTTTTCCTATTTTTATTTTTAAGAAGGCATTCTAGCATGATAGTAATTTGGTGTAGGAGTTACTATATGAGGCATGGAGAACTAGATGTGGAGGTTGCTATTAAAAGCAATAAGTATGATATGAGAGGTGGATTTAATGACAACGGTGGAGGATAGGACAATAGCAGTGAAGACTAGGGTGAAGGTAATGTTGCATATATAAAAGAAAATAATGAAGGATCGAAGAACATAGGCATGATATTGGTGGTAAATATGATGGCATAGTAGGATTAACTTAGATTTCAACTTTGCTAATTAAAATCAGCGATAGTGGCAGTGGTGTTATAATTGAAAATAGTGGTATGAAGTAGTAGAACAATAAACTTTCTAAATATAAAATGTGATATATTAAATAATATTTAATTTACTATAAATTAGAAGTTTTACAAATATAATAAGTAGATAATTAAGCTATTCTATACTTAACAAATATAACACCGACATGTAGTAGAATCAAAAATCAATTCGATCAAATTTTATTACAAGAAAGCAAACGTGAACTGACTCTAGACAATGGTATAAAATATTATGGTTATTCAATATCATCTAAACATATACACATGAAAGAAAGAATTTTAAAAATTATATTAACATATTCAATTTCAATGTGATTGGTATTATCTAAAGTTTACACATATAGAAAGTTTAATTAGTATATTTTCTTGGCAGACATTTGAAAGATATTTTAAACATACTTTAAATTAATATTGAAGAAAATAACTCCTATAAATACTTTAACAAAGAAAGATGATAAATAGTTAACTTTAAGTGAGTATAGATGTTAAATAATTGTATATGTTAATAGTAGTACATATGCACATCTTTTTATTTTGCAAATATTGAAAGTAAGAGCTAATATCAAATGAAATCATTTTTAAATTATCCTATTTTTATAACTCTATTTTCAAAATATCCTACTTTACAAAATTCTTTTCTTTTTACCCCTTTTTGAATAGAGATTTCACTATTTAAATAGTAATTTCACTATTTAAAATTTATTTATTTGCTTTATTGCCCAAAATTTTAGATTTGTTTAAAATTGGATACCTTTTATTTAAAAAAAGGCAGGTAGATCCCATGTTTCATGATATATAAATTTTATTAAATTTACTCTTTCTCGATTTTTAACAGTTATTAGAATATAATTTTCTATTGTCATTTTCATTTCCCAAAGTGCTTGAATATCATTTTCTATAAGGTTTAGCTCTTTAATGTAGTTATCAAGAAAATCTTTATTAATATTTTTATAGATATAATCAAAAACATAATCTTTTTTATTATTATATGTTGCAATAAGTATTCTTAGGTCTTCAGGTAAATTCTCTAGTACTTTTAAAATAACTATTATGCGTTTATAATTATTTCTTCTTTTAAATTGATTTTTTATGATATCTAAATCCTTTCCCATTTTATATGAACAAATCAGTAAAATATGTTCTCAAAATCATGTTTAATAATGAAGTACTCTAAAACCATAAATTTTCATAAATCAAGCAAAAAAATCTTAATATCGAAATCTTTTAAAAATATATTACCTCATTTAGATCTTCAATTCTTTAATCCTCCTAGGGGCTCGTCTTCTTTCACCTTGACAAGCCAGACTGGTGTTTGCCCAAACGCCCTCCTGGCTTCACGGGACTCACAGTTTCAAACGGCTACTGTCTCAAACGGTGCAATCACTACGGCCTTCGTAAGATTGTAGAATTTTGGAAAGTAAGGGGAAATATAATAATAAAAGATTCTTATATTAAAATCTCTAACTCTTGAAATTTATGAAAATAAAATGGTTTTATTTCCTTCAAAGAAGATTTATACAAACATGATCTAGAAAGGGTTTACAAAGAATTTTTCGGAAGCTGATGTTTTTTATCTTATGCTAACTTTCGTTTCTAACTTTGGATACCTAGAAATGAAAATCCTATCATAATTTATAGAAAAACAAAATGAAATATTCGAACTTCAAAGTTTTATTTGGGGTCCGTTGTCACAATCGCTATGTGCTGGAAACATGATTTTTTCTTCCTTTATCTTCACGCATTGTCAGATTTATCTCTTTATCTTCATAAGTCAAAAAGTTGTCTCCTACAGCTGGCTGCCACAATTATTTAGTAGGTAATGATATCATGGCATCCGTCACTCCTTGTGAAATCGTAAGCGCTTACATTATGATTTGCAATATCCAATCATTCTGCAAGCCTTTTTTCTTGTAGGTTCTGTGTAGAAAAACTCATGTATGATGAATTTATTAAGAAATTTCTGTAGAAGTGGAGATTTAATTTGTCCATCTTTCCTTAGTAAAATCCAATGTTAGCCTGCATGAGTGTCTCATATTGATGCTCCCAAAGAGACTCAGCAATGGATTGAATGGCTTTAAGACCCATGGCTCTTTGTTCTGTGATCCATGAGTTGGTGAACTTGAAAGATCGAAAATTCTTTATACCGGTTTCAATCTTTAAGTTTGTAGTCAACACATCTATGATGATCATATGTTGGGCTTCATGCCAAATTCGCATCTCAAGTTTTGGGGCTATAGAATAGAACTTGAGTACAACTGCTCTATTTCTAGCAACTTGACTGACTTGTGATTTAAGACGATCATCAAATACTGAAATTTAATGAAGATCTTTATCAACATAGAGAAGATCTAAAAATCCATAGTTTGCAAGTTGAAAAACTTTATGAGGATCAGCTCCAAACATGGCTGTGATTCTTGGATGAACACTATATCCTTTAGAGTAGAATAGCGTCCTATAATTCACCCATTTGTAGGCTTCTTCTGCAACTTCTTTATACTCATTTTCCCATTTATTTGTGGGAACAAATCCTTTATCATTGGAACTCCTGCTATTGAAGCTTCCGGCTTTAGAAATCTTAACTTCAATAACCTGTGATTCATCAAGAGATTTTGAAGCCTTTCCTTTATTTTTCATGGAGTCAATGAAATTTTTATCAGATAAAGGTTTAACTTGAACTCCAAAAGACTCTACTTTATATTTTCCTTTATTGCTTTCTTTTTTATCACTTTCATTTTTAGCATCACACATTTTTTTTCCTTTTCTTTATTTCTGGAATCAAGGAACAAATTTAAACTTTCTTGAATATAAACGGCTCTTCTAAGACCTTCTTGAGATATTACTTGCACTATTATAAAATTTAATTCAATCAATTCTTTAAGAGTTTTATTGCTATCAACAATGTCTTGACAGACCAAGACAATATCAACAATCTGATTCTTTAGCTCATTTGCTTCTTTATCAAGATCCATCTTTCTTTATGAATTTATTCCTGCAGAAAAACAAGAATTTATAAGATGATCTGAATCATTAATACAATTTTTGGGAAATTATCACCCATCAACGGATTTTAGTAGTCTTTACCACCAACCTTTAGATAGTGGACTAGTTGTATGTATAGTGCATAGAATTACTCTAGTTGCATTTAAAGGGAAATGCACACCCATCTCATCTATTTTAGAGTTGGAGAACTCATTCTTTTCTGAATTCTGTATTTTTGGAAATGAAATTGGCTAGGAAATTTTCTGAACCTTTTATATACTCTATTTTGAAACTATTAAAGGACAAGAAAACTTGCCATCTATGTAGCTTTCTGTATTGGGGTGTATTTGGTAATTTATTGAAAACCAAAGACTATATTTGAGTATTATTGGTTTGGACTTTGAAAGGGTTTTGATATAGAAAGAGAGAGAATTTCTAAATCCCTTTTATGATGGTTAGAAGTTCATTCTCATGAGTTATATAGTTGACCTCAGCTTGACCAAAAGTACCACTTGTATACCTGCATATCTCATTGAGATTGGTTTTAAGTAGTGTTGCCCAATAAAGATCTAAAACATCTGTTTGTATTATCAACTTATCCTTTTCATCAGGAAGTTTTAATTTAGGAAATGTTTTACATTCTTCCTTTAGGTTTTTAACAATCTCAGTATGTTGATTGCTCCATCCTTTAGTATTATTTTTTCGAAGCAGATTTTGAATTTCATGCTTCTTTTTAGTAAGATTTATTATGAATCCCTCAGCATAATTTAAACAACCAAGGAATTTTTCTATTTGATTTCTGTTTTTCAATTTATCAGGAAATTCACAGATTTTCTTAGAGATATGGGGTTGAAGTTTTATTCCTTCTTTATTTATTTTTAATCCTAGAAATTCAATTTCTTCTTTACAAATTATAGCCTTCCTTTAGGATAAGACTATACCATTATCTTTACAAGCTTTAGCAAAATGGAGTAGGTGAGTTTTATGTTCTTCTAAAGTATTAGCAGCAATTAAAACGTCGTCAACATAAACGACACGAAAGTCTTTATATTTATTAAAGATTTTATCCGTTCTTCTTTTATATATAGAAGGTGCATTCTTTAATCCAAATGGCATGACTAACCATTCGAACTATCTTTGAGGAGAATTGAATGCTGTATATTGTATACTTTCAGGTTCTATTTTTATTTGCCAAAATCCTAAAGTACAATCAAATTTAGAATAATATTTCTTTCTTTTGACAAAATTTAGTAAAACTTCTTTATTAGGGAGATAATAACTATCTGACCTAGTAAAATGATTTAGTATTTTATAGTTTATTACTATTCTAGGTTTTCCACGTTTTTTCTCAACTTCATTTTCAACCATGAAAGCTGGGCTACTAAAAGAACTATTACTCCTTCTAATTAAAGGTGGAATTTGTTTATCAAATTCTTTTCTATCATTTTCAGTATATAACATAGGTCTTTCTTTTATAACTATATTTTCAATTAACTCCATTTTTGCCTTTAAATCTGACTCCTCATAAGAAGCCAGCGGATGATCATTATAATTTTCTTTTATATGTTTTATTACATCTTCAATAGTCATTCTTTTTATTGTTATATTATGTATTTTTATTGAAATTTTATCATATGGTCCACCAAGCTTCGCTGGCTGAACTCTGAATGGCTCATTTATTCTTGGTAATTTTAAATAATGATTACATTTAGTTTTAAGTATTACAGAATACAAATTCTGTGAATAAAATTGAAATTATTGTGGAAAATCATTTCCTAACAATTCACCAGTTTCAAGAGAGTTATATTCATAAATAGTGTTTATTATGACAATTTTACTTCCTAATATAACATTAAATTTATCTGCCTTTTTATTAATGTGTTCGGCTTGATCTGTAACACCTTTTATCTTTATATTTTCATTCTCTTGCCATTTAGTATAGAGAAAGGATTTAAGCAAAGTTATCTCTGAACCATTATCTATTAAGGCACAAGTTATTTATATTAGTATCTTGTACTGTTATTTGTACAAAGACACTCAAAGAAAAATTAATTCCCTTCATGCTTTTTATAAAAGATTTTTATATTTCCTATTTGTAGTGTGACACCATGTTTTTCTATTTTATAATAATCACACTGATTTAAGAAACTATTACCTAAAATTATATCGTAATAGTCTCCGGCCACATCATTATCTATGTAACAAGGTACAATTATTCTTAACTCATCAAAGATTATTGAAACTTGTATCTCTTGATCACAAGTTATTAATTGGCCTTCAAAGTTTTTATATTGAAATATTGTAGAAGCAACCTTTGTAATTAAACCTTAATTTTTATGTTTTTCAAGGTGATTGTCACTAGCTCCTGTATCAATTAATATATTTGGTCCTTCAATATATTCTTGACCATTAAAATATTTTCCATTTATTACCATTGTATTGGTTGTATCTTGTCTTATAAATTCTACATTAGTAAGAGGTACCTTACTTATGATTTTTCTAGATATAGAATTTTCTCCAAAATCTATTTTGTGGTACTGAACCTCTATTAAATCCATATTCTAGAGTAGGTTTTCTATTTATTTTAACTTCATAATCTTTTATTTCTTTAATTTTTTCTATCATTGGTAACTTTATTGTCGTTATATCACGACATTCATCATCAATTTCAATATATGCTTTATCTTGATATATCTTATCGTAATTACTATTAGTAAAAGCATAAATTGCTCTATAGTAAAAGGTAAATGTTGGACTTTTATCTCTTAGCTTTAAATCTTTTAAAAGTTGAAAATGTAAGCTTATAGTATCATTTATGTTCTGATCATTTATATTAATACTATATTTAGGATAACAATCAAAGCAAAATTGTGAGTATATTAAATTTTCTTCAACAGTTCCCAAATGACTATTTTTAGCGTCTATAAACCTTTTGTCATGTAGTGAAATAACCATAGGACTATCTATTCCATCTCTAAATAAAGCTTTAACTAGGATTTGAATTCTGCCAAGATAAACATATTTTTTCTTTTTTCTAACTTCTTTATTTTTTATTTTATTTAAAGCTTGATTTATTGAGGATTTAGTAAGCAAATTTAATCTAATTTACCCTTTAGTATGTTCAATATTTATGGATCTTTCAACTGCATGGTAGTCATAAATATTTATTTTTTCTCTTTTTATTAGATTAGTAAAAGTTATAAAAATACTTTTGGTAGGATTGGTTGCATCAAGTTTTAAACTTTTTGTTTTTGCTAAAGTTTATGGATCAGAGGTTATTCGTTGAGCATAATCTTCTGATCCTTCACAAACTTCTACTTCTTTATCTGAATCTTATGTTTCTATTAAATCTTTATTCATTCTCAGAATTACTGGAATATTCTTCTTCTTCAATGTATATTTCCTTATCTACATGATTTTCTATATCTGAAACTTCAGATAATTCATCTTGAAGTTCAATGAATTCGGCATTGTGAAAGATTTTCCTTCATAATCTTTTTAGGTTTTTTACATTTTAGTGATTTATGTCCAATTTCTCTACAATTCCAACATTGGCATTGTGAAAGATTTTTGTTTCTTTTATAGTTAGGTTTTCTTTTAAAATATCTTCTTCTTGGTTTTATATTTCTCTTTTGGAAATTATTATATTTTTTATACTTATTTTATGAAACCTTCTTTTCTTTTTATTAAATCTTTCTTTATTGCATCCCCACTGACTAGGAGCCTCAAATTCATTACAATATAAAGGTGAAAATTTTTTAGTTCTTCTATATAAATCTTGAGATTTACATAATTTATTTAACTCTTAAAAGAGGAAACTAATCCTTCTTCCTAGAGTTGAGTTTGAATCTTTATTTTTTTCTTTCCATTTATTCATTATATATTTATTCCAATGATGTGGAAGTTTTAAAAAGTACATATTGAGATATATACTCTGATCTTCATTACTAGAGTATTGTGTATAATAATATTCTTTAAATTCACATGTATATTGTTTTAAATTCTTCATACTACAAATTCTAAGATTTATTAAATTAGTTCTTGCTTCTTCTTTTTTTTAGAACTTTCTTTATCAGCGTCATGCTAATTTTCTCCTAGAAATTCACTAGAAAGATAGGTAACTAAAATTTCAATTCCTTTATCAGTATTATCTATTAATTTTGTTTGTACATTTCTTTTTATTAAAGCTTTAGAGTTTTCAGTTAATCCTTGCCACCAATTAAAAACAATTCCATCAAAGGTAGCGATTAAATAATCTATTTGTCTATTTGTTGTCCATGTATCATCAACTTTATATAAAAAGAAAACTTTCATAGTATTTGCCCATGAAATTATGGCCTTTTTAGTGTCTCCTTTGCAATCTATATTTAATTTAGATCCTCCATGATTTATAGGTTCACTATAATTATTATCTGGAGTGAATTTATCTAATTGTTTGTGATATTTATCTTTCTTTATATGATCATAATATTGCCTTTTATATTTAGAAATAGGCGTCATATCTGATTCATCTAAATCCATATCTTCTGGTTTTGTTGTACCACTTGGGCCTCCAGTTGTATTAACTAATACTTCATACTAAAAGTTACTACCAAGAAAAAATTATGAAGAATCGAAACAACCTTAAACAAAATTATTAGGTTGATATTTATGATAATAATAATAACATAATAAAGTGATCAATTTCATTAGTTTTTATTCATTCATAATCTATATCTATTCTATACTATTATTGAAAACTTTGATTGGACTAAATTATCCCTTAAGTATTATTGATCTTAATGGCAATTATAAATTTTTATATTAATTTTATCTCCTAGAAAATTAATTCTCCTAATGGAATGCAAATATTAAATACACTAAAGACTCCAACTTAAATTATTAGTTTCTTTTTTAATTATTAAAAACTACGAAGATAAGTTTATAATGTCCATATGCACTTTTTAATTGGTATGATGCACTCGAGATCAATTAAAACGACCAATACGTGTACAATTTTCGTATGATAAAATGATATTCTTACAAGAAATTATATAATAAATGTCACACATTTTACCCCTCTTAGATTTTATTGACTTTCTTGTATTGTTCCATTAAATAAATTCAAGATTGAAATAATAGGAGACACGTCGCTTCTTCAATTACTAATATGCGTTATTCACACTCTACGCTAAATAGCGTAAAATTTTTCATAATCTATGTCTATGCTATTGTGAAAAGAGTAAATTACATCAGTCACTCCAATCTTTGGGGTGTTTTACACTTTGGTATCCAATCTTTATAAATGTGTATTTTGGTACCTAACCTTTATTATTTTGTGCGCCGATGGTATTTTTTCACCATTTTGATGGAATTTTTGTAGAAATTCGGGCATATTCTGGAAAATATTAAGGAATATTCCATCGAAATAATATAAAAAATACCATCGGCGCACAAATGATAAAGGTTAGGTACCAAACCGCACATTTACAAAGGTTGGATACCAAAGTGTAAAATTTTCCAAAGGTTGGGGTGCTTAACATAATTCACCCTTGTGAAAAACCGACTAGGTTACCCCTTAGCTAATATCACTCGTAGCCACAATTAAGTAAATCAATATTATCATTAAAAATTGTTAAGATGACATTTATAAGAGGTTAATCTAGGAGTAAACCATTTCTAATAGAAATCCATAGATAAAACCTAAGGTAATGTTATCTAACGTGTTAAAAGTTAAGTGTAAAATATCCCACATCGGATATTTGACCTTGACAGCTCTAGTATTTATGTGATTAAGTGTTGTTGTAGAGTAAATTAAACAACTAAGTACCACATATGGCAGCCCCACAGCGCGTGCCACTCGCCTGCCCTGCCACAGACCACGGTCCTTGGTCATTAGTACAGGCGCAAATGCGAATTATCTCAATTTCAGGCTTACTTTTTACTGAATTGCCCTTGAAGTAACGATTTAATTTTAAATCTAAATTTTAAAATCAATCGTTACATAATTAATCAATGTTGTTTGAAACCGTTGTGTTTCACGTGTTGTCCACTTTTGCGTCCAAGTTCGTAGCATGTCTGTTGGCAATGAGGGCAATTTCGACTAGGTGTTAATGTATCATCATCAAAGTTGGATGTCTCCCGCCCCTATAAATAGATGCCTCCTGGTTTCTTCAAAACACACAACGAAATCAAAATATAGAATTAGGAAGTGTATTGTTATTTGAAAATTAAAAGTTGATCAGTGTGAGAAATATTAGATTTCTTTGAGCACTCCTCTGATCAAAGTGAGATTGAGTATACATTTTGTTCGTTTGATGTAGTGTGTGTTTTGTTTGCATACAAAATACTTGAGTTGATTAGCTTTCGAAATGAGGTTCAAAGTAGCAGTGCGGATTGGAATGAACCTCTGGACTGCTTTATCCTAAAAGTAGTATTACGGGCACATCGCACCGATTAGTGGGGTGAATATTTCTTTAAGGCTAATCGGCTCAATCCGGTGATTCAGTCATTGCATTATAAATAAATACTGACAAGTCTACTGAAATTTCCTCTTTATTTATTTGTTTATGGCATTGTCTTGTTGCTTTTGGCTATCAGGTTTTTTTTGTAAAACTGTTATTGTATTATAATTATATTTTGAATAAATCTGCCCACATACAACTCTTTATTTTAGTAGTTGTTTGATAACATACTTAAATTTGTTTCTATTAAAGTGCTTAAAAATTTTATATTAAGCAAATATAAATTAATGAAGCATTGGTCTTTCATTAATTTTTATCATCCATCAAGAGTCAACTTATATACATCTATATAGCTTTTTCTTTTCATACCATATCTTGTATTATATGTTAGTTATACTATATCATATATTGCCATATTCTAGCATATTATTATCTCAACTTTTTCAAGAATTCCAAAACAAAGAAATATAATATCAATTAATGTATAAAATACTATTTGTTTAGGTTATTACATAAATATTTCATTATATTCGAACAAAAGTTAAAATTTAACAAATTTAGAATTGCAAAATATAGTTATGATTTAGACTTCCTACTAAGAGAAATATATGCATCAGTGGTTCGATTTTTAGGAGCTTATAAGTTCAGCCTAAGAGAGTGTTTGACTAAGCGTATTTTGAAGACTAGTTTACGAGCTTATAAGATATTTTTGGAGCTTATAAGCTCATACATTTTATTTTAAAAATAAGTTCCTAAAGTGTTTGGATAAAATGAGATTTTGTAAGTTGTAAGATATTTTCGGAGCTTATAAGCTATGATTTTATTTAGAAAAAATTAGAGCTTATATGTTTTTCTAAGTGTAGTGATGATCGAAAAAAATAAAATTAAATTAATTTTATGTAAATATTTTTTTTAAGATAGTAGAAATGTAATGTTGAAAAAAAAAATACATTTATGTTATTTATCTTTTATCATTGGACATATTATATTTGTTTGAAAAAAAGTTGGGGGAGTTTACTTTTTTTCTGAGGTTAATTATAGGCTCCTAACAGCTAATTTTTAAAGCTTATAAGCTCATTTACTAACAAAATTACCAAAACTTTGAAGGAGCTTATAAGATATTGTTAGGAGGTTATAAGCTCAGTCAAACACTCTCTAAATTAGATTATATAAGTGTTATATATTTTTCATAGTATATAATCAAATCCATAGCTACTTCTTTTATTGGGAAGAGGAGGCGGGGTATGGGTAAGGAAAATAGGAATAGATCACACCTAGTGGGGTTCGAACCCACAATCACCTGATTAGAAGTCATACACCTTATCCATTAGGCCATGAGTGCTTCTTTAATCCAAAATTATTAACAAATATGAATTATTCACAAAATATAATTAAACATAAATACAAAAGTTTTATAGAAAAATTAAACAATTAGAGACACTAAAAAACTTATGTAATGAATTCTATTTTCAAAATATATCTAAGTTAGTTGTTCAATTACTAATTCTATTTTTAAAATATATCTAAAATTAGTGTTCGATATTTTTTAACTTGGTCCACACATCTTACTTTTTGTTGTAGACCAAAGAAAGTCAATGAAGGCAAAATTGTAAAATTGGTCATTTGGGGTTTCAGTCTTCTAATTTTTGATTTCGTAAAAATACCCGTATCTTTTGGTCATTTGACAATTTTAGTCCTAGGCAACCTAGACTTCCCTTTTTCCGTTTAAAATGCCTACACGGAAACAAGGAAACCTGGGCTGCCTAGGACTAAAATTACTAGACGACCAAAATATATGAGGTATTTTTGCAAAATCAAAAATCAAAAATCAAAAACCAAAATGGGTAAAGTCAAAGGATCAATTTTACAATTTTGTCAGTCAATGAATATATAATTTTTATATTGCTAATTAGTAAAATTTGACTTTTGATGAAAAGATGTTTCAGCTAAATGTATAATTAAGAGTATTATGAAATATACTCCCACTAAAATTATAAACAACTACAAAATGAAGCTAACCAAAATATTGTTGGAATAAAATAAAAGAAATAAAATAATTTTTGAACTTACCATATGAATTCAACTTTTAGTTCAACATGCATAACATATCCTTTTCTAAATAATATATTATTTTTTTATGAAACACTTGAATCATATATTTATAAAATGAAAGAAGAGTAGTAATGAATATATTTTAGTAATAGATCTCCTTTAAAGCACTTTACTTTATTTGTCATCTTATGAATAATACTATTACTAAAAACAAAGGAAAAAAAATGTAATATACAAATACACACACACAAACAAGGGAGAAATGCAGGCGGCCCACCTGTGATATGTCTAATGAACGTGAATGACCCTGTGATAAAAAAATTGCCATAACAAGCCTTGTGAAATTTCTAATTAACTAAAAAAACCCTAGTGTATATCACGCACATACAATGTGAACCAGGTAATGTTTTGACAATGTAAAATTACCCTTGTGCCCTTTTTTTAAAAGAGAAAAAAGAAAAGGAAAAATCACCCCAACCCCCCCCCCCACCCCCATCCCCACCCCAACCCCAACCCCAACCCCAACCTTCGTCTTCTTCCAAATCTTCCTACAATCTCTGCTCTACTATATTTCTTTCTATATATCCATGGAATTCTTTTGCGTTTGATTCATATATACATATAGAAATATATATATATACACACACGCACGCACACGCATATAGAAACACAATCAAACCCATATATATTTCTATATAGAAATATATAATAGATATATATACACACACACATATATAAACAAAATCAAACCCACATATATATTTACATATAGAAACAGAATCAAGCCCAAAAGAATCCCAAGATAAGCAAACCTCCCTTTTTTTTATTTGAATGGATATATGCTTAATTGGGGATGGAAAAGAACCATAACAAATTTTTAATAGATTAATCATCATTTCCTTAATTGAAAAGCTTGATTGGAGCTTTCCTTTGGCAAATTCTAGTAATGGGAGCCTCCTTTGAGTCCATTGTTTCAGACAATGAAATTAATTGCCACCCCTAATTCTTGTAACGATCAGAAAAACCTCGATTGGGAGAGAGAAATTGGGTTGTCATGTCGGGTCGGAAATTGCCACCCCTAATTCAACTTTTGTGGCTCTCCGCGCAATCCAACTGTATCGCCTCTGGAATCAAATCATTGATTTCTCCGTAACTCCTCCCATTCTTCATACGGCGTTGTGGCACATCATTACCCCCTCGTGAGGATTCGTGACCATTTTCTCCATGCGCAGTGTAACTCACTCCATCAGAAGCAAGCGCGGTGATCGTAGCTCTTAATTCCTTGAAATGCTTTTTGTTATTAGTGACATTATTACGCAATTCCTAGGCTAATGTGTCTACCTGTGCCCTAACCTCCATGGAACGAGTTAACATCCCCTATGCCATCTAAGTTTCCGATCAAAGCCGTCGGCAGGACCAACGGCTTTGATACCAGCTGGCAGTTGTAACGATCAGAGAAACCTCGATTGGGAGAGAGAAATTAACTTAGACCTAGAAGCCTCACTTCTAAAATTAGCTTTGAAGACTAAGCACACACAACACAGATTTTCATCTTAGAGAGAGACAGGAACGAACAAGAACATCCACAAAAATGACGATAGTCTGTTACAACGAGGATGAGGGGTATTTATACCCATTTAACTGCTAAATAACCAACAATTGAATCTAACAAACTATTAACTCCTAATAAAATTGTGTTTTGCTAAAGAAATGTATAGACATAAAACCAAATGCTTATTCCTAAAAATAACTAATAAAAATGTAATGTAAATGCCTGATTAGTAAAAGCCACTTTTATTCTCTAGAACCCACTTCTTTTAATAAAAATGCATTCTTCTTGATACACGTTTTATTTGAAGCTTCGACACTTTCTCCTTGAGCTGTATCACTTCCTTTCCAAATCTCTTTTCTATTATGTTGCATGTCTTCTTCCTTTGTTTCTTTATCGTGCAAAATCAGTGTTACAGAATCGAGAACATGACAATTGCCCTCTTCTTGATTGATCCTCGTCCCAGAGAATCAAAATAAGGGAAACGTTGTTGTAGGGAAAACAAATCCTCCCATGAATTTTCCTCATCAGAGGTATTATATTGCTTAACCAACACCTGTGTTGCTGGCGTGTTATTTTTTTTTTTGACTAACCTTCTATCTAAAATTTTTTCTGGTTTCAATAAAATGAGCCCCATGTGTAGAAATCTATATAGGTAAATGTAGATGACATTGTTCAGAACCAATTCTTCTCTTAAGTTGAGATACATGAAAGGTTGCGTGTATCTTAGCCTCCAAAGGAAGTTTCAATCGATAACTTGTGAAAGGTTGAGTTCTCAAGAAACGTTGTAGCTTGACGTATACCTATTCCCCTTCTTGAAATTCCCTTTCACTTCTATTTTTATCAGCTTGAACCTTCATACAATTCTAAGCCAACGTCAAATGATGCTTCAACAACCTGATGATGGCTTCTCTATATTGCAAACTTCTATCAACCGCCTTCAACAAAGAGTCATAAGGGAGATAAAGCTGATATAGTGGAGGTGGCTGACCATATATGATCTCAGAGAAGGTGCATTTGTTAGACGTGTGAAAAATAGTTTTGTATCACCATTCCACCAATAGCAACCACAAAACCCATTCTCTTGACCTATCTCTTGCCATACACCTCAAGTAGCAGTCCAAGCACTTATTGACTGATTCCGTTTGACCATCTGTTTGCGGTTGATATGCAGTGGATGGTATTAGTTTAACCCTTTGCAAAGTGAAAAGCTCTTGCCAAAATTTGCTTAAGAACACTGGGTCCCGATCACTCACTATTGTCTGGGGTAAGCCATGGAGTTTGTAGATATTATCTAAGAACACTTGTGCAATTGTCACAACTGAGTACGGGTGTTTTATGGCCATAAAATGAGCATACTTACTCAATCTATCCACCAACACCAATACAGAAATTTTGCCTTGAGAAAGAGGCAAACCATCCACAAAATGCATGCTAATATCAGCCCCCACTTTTTTAGGAATGGGTAATAGATTGAGTAATCCACGGCTAGCTACATTCTCTCTTTTGTTTCTCTGACAAACTTCACATTCCCTATCGTAATCATATACATCAGTCTTCAAACCCTTCCAATATAGCCCCTGTCTAAGCTTGTGAATGGTTTTTCTCACTCCAGTATGCCTCCCAATAGCCCTACCATGGTAGAACTCAAGCAATTTCTTGTTCACTTCTGTTACAATCCCCACTACTGACCTTCCCTTTCTAGTTAACTCTCCATTTCTCCAAAAATAGTGTGGTTTTGTAGCAGGGTTAAGAGTGATTTTCTGGATGAGGTCTTGAAGTTTAGGATCTTGATCCCAACTCCCTTTCACAGATTGTAACAAAGAAGTGGTTGCATTTTTAAAAGCTATCAATAAATGATCAAAACTTTCAGGGAATAGAGCAACAATGTTTTGTTTATCTTTTTCAAAGAAAGCTAATTGCAACGAATTATCCAAATTACCAAGCAATGAAATATCAAAATTTGAATGATCAGTATAGGAGTATGGAACCCTTGATAGTACATCAACATCTATATTTTCATGCCCCTTCTTATAAAGGATAGTATAGGCATACCCCATCAACTTACTAACCTAAGCTAGCTGCTGACTAAGGGTTGAAATATTTTGTTCTAAGTAGAATTTAAGGCTTTGGTGATCAATTTTGATGAGGAAATGATGACCTATTAGATATGGCCTCCATGTTTGCACCGCTGTAACAATTACCAACATTTCTTTCTCGTAAACGGATAAACCCAAATTTCTTCCTGATAAAGCCTTATTCATAAATGCTATGGGCCTGCCTTGTTGCATCAAGATAACCCCAACACGTACCTATGATGCATCAGTCTCAACCACAAACTCCTTTCTATCGTCTGGCAAAGCCATTCCAAGGGCACTGGTCATCACCTCTTTCAATTTCTCAAATGCCAAGGTAGCCTTCTTACTCCATTCAAAAATATTCTTCTTCAACAAGTTAGTCAACGGCTTGGCAATCATCCCATAGTGCCTAATAAATGTCCTATAATATCTTGTTAAGCCTAGGAAACCCCTTAATTCCTTAAGAGTGTTTGGTTGTGGCAAGTCCTCATGGTTTCTAACTTGCTAGGCTCAATGGACACTCCATTCTTATCAATCACATGCCCCAAATATTCCACTTGAGGCACTCCAAATTGGCATTTACTTTTTTTAACAAATAAGCTATTTTTCCTTAACACCTCAAGGGTTGTCATTAAATGAATGAGATGAGTGGCGGCATCCTTGCTATTGATCAACATATCATAAAAAAAATACCAAAATAAACTTCCTCAAATATGGTCTAAACACTTCATTCATCAAACTTTGGAAGGTGGAGGGAGCATTAGTAAGGCCAATGGGCATAACTAGAAATTCAAAATGACCGTGGTGCGTTCTAAAGGCTATCTTGTGGATATCCTTCTCATCCATCCTAATTTGGTGATACTCAGACCTAAGATCAAGCTTTGAAAAGGCCGCATCCCCTCCAAGTTCATCCAAAAGCTCTTCTATCATAGGAATAGGAAATTTGTCCTTGATTGTTTACCTATTTAACTTCCTACATTCAATGTACAACCTCCAAGTGCCATCTTTTTTGTTGACTAACACTGCAGGAGAATAAAATGACTATCACTAGGCCTGATCACTCCAGAATCTAGTAACTCTTGCATAATCTTTTCAATCTCACTTTTTTGAAGATTAGCATACCTATAGGGTCATATACTTACTGAGTTAACTCCTTCCTCCAAGGTAATTTTGTGATCATGCATTCAATGAGGGGAAAATGACCTTGGTTCTATAAAAAGGTCCTAATACTCCTTTAACAGGGTTGACAGCTGAATTTCAACATTTTCTTCACCTGAAAGTGTAAATAAGGAAGTTTCTTGCAGTAAAATTGGCTTTTCCTCTTACTGTAACTGACCTATGTACATCAGTGATAGTGAAGAAGGATTTTTTAAAATTTTGTGCATTTTTTTACCTCCTACTAAAGTCACTGAATGGGGTTGCATTCCCCTTTGAGCCACCTTTTTACCATCCACTGCAAATTCCATCCTTAATTAGTTGAAATTCCATTTAATATCACCTAATGTTACCAGCCATTGCACCCCTAGCACCATGCTATAGCCACCCATCAGCAGTACCATGATATCAGCTATAAAGTGTTATCCTTGCATCCTCCACGTAAACTTCTTGCAAACATGTGCACTTTGAAGTTTATTTCCATCAACAATTGTAATAGAAAAGGTTTTGATTGGTTCTAACCTACACCCTAACCTTTTAGCCGTGTCTAAATCTAAAAAATTATGTATACTACACGTGTCAATGAGGATGTGTATGGTTTTACCGTTAACAACCCCATTCCACCTCATAGTCCTAAAATCGTGAAGCCCAGTAATGACATGCACCGACACATGAGACGTGGCATTTTCTAGTTCTATCTATAGGTTCTGTGGTCTCACTCTCGCGTAATACTTATTCTTCTACATTTTCAAATTCCTCTATCTCTATTATGAATATTTGTCTTCTCTTGGGACATACATGCTTCCTCTCGAATTTTTGATCACACCAAAAACACAATCCTTTAGCCCATTTATCATCTAACTCTTGTGGAGTAAGTCTTCTAGAAGGCACTAATGGGGTTGAACCACTTACATTACCACCGCTATTCTTAAAAGATGGGGTAGAACTGTTACTGCTAGCACTACCAAGGTTTGCCACCATAGGACGGGAAGTAAATGAGTTATTTAGAGACTTAACATGAGTTGAACAAAATTTAGGAACATGAACATGAGCATTTTGTTTGAATTTAAGGATAATGCATGCTCTTGAAGTTTAGTTAGGCTTATAGCCTCCTGCAAGCTTCTTGGCCTGAACATGCGAATGTGAACAGATATTTCATGTTTTAGTCCAGCATGAAAACAACTGACTGCATAACTTTCAATTAGGTCTAGACAATTTAGCAACTCATCAAATTTGTCTAAGTAGTCCATTACCGTACCTGTCTGTTTGAGATTCACCATTTTCCCCCTTGGATCTTCATAGATCAAAGTTCCAAATCGATCATTCAAGGCACGCACATATTCCCCCCTCGTTGGATACTCCCTAGTTAATCGTGATTTCAAATAAAATTGATGTCAGCACAACGTCTTCCCCTCCAAATGAACTGCAGCGAGTTTGACCTTCGACGTAGGCGGTGTATTGTTGATATCAAAAAATCGTTCACATCGATACACCCATCCACGAAGATCGTCTCCAGCAAAATGAAAAAAGTCAATGCTAAAGCGCCATGTAGGCAACTGATAACCTCCTTGACCTCGATTCACCATTTCACCTCTTTTGTCTTTCCGTACAATCCAACGGTATCCCCTCCTGAATCAAATTATTGATTTCTCTATAACTCCTTCCCTTCTTCGTACGGCGTTGTGGCACATCATCACCCCCTCGCGAGGATTCACCACCATTTCCTCCACGCGCAGCGCAACTCACACCACTAGAAGCAAGCGTGGTGATTATAGCTCTTAATTCCTTGAAATGGTTTTCATTGTTAGTGACATTATTATGTAGTTCCTAGGCTAATACGACTACTTGGGCCGTAACCTCCATGGAACAAGTTAACATCTCCTATGCCATCTAAGTTTATGATCAAATCCATCGGTAGGATCAACGACTCTGATACCAACTGTAACGATCAGAAAAATCTTAATTGGGAGAGAGAAATTGGCTTAGACCTAGAAGCCTCACTTCAAAAATTAGCTTCAAAGACTAAGCACACACAACACAGATTTTCAGCTTAGAGAGAGACAGGAACGAACAAGAACATCCACAAAAATGACAATAGTCTGTTTATAGCGAGGATGAGGGGTATTTATACCCATTTAACTGCTAATTAACCAACAATTAAATCTAACGAACTATTAACTCCTAATGAAATCGTGTTTTGCTAAAGAAATGTAAAGACAAAAAACCACATGCTTATTCCTAAAAATAACTAATAAAAACGTAATGTAAAGGCCTAATTAGTAAAAGCCGCTTTCATTCTCTGGAACCCGCTTTTTTTTTTATAACAAAAATGCATTCTTCTTGATGCACAATTTATTTGAAGCTGTGGCACTTTCTCCTTGAGCTTTATCACTTTCTTTCCTATGCTCTTTCCTATTATTTTGCATGTCTTGTTCCTTTGTTTCTTTATCTTGCAAAATCAGTGTTAAAGAATTAGGATCATAACACTTCCCGCGGCGGCACTGATCGACTACGCCATGTCACCGTCCTCCTCCTCACTACCTTACTGTCGTCTTCCTCCTCCGTACTACAATCATCAAAATTTGCACCGAAAAATCATCGCCGCCAACATTGACGTCACGCGTCCACCTTCACCGAATTCCTATCCGTAACCGCGCGACTACTAGATCTGTTTTCCTAGCAGCTGTCGCTATGTTCAGTTTCCCTCTTCACACTATCGCTCGTCGCTCTTCGCTTTCCATCCATTGCGCCACCAAATCTGTTTTACCTCCCCATCCTTTGTGCCTCAGATTTGGTCGTGATGGTGGTGGCGGCCTTATCGTGGGGAAGATTTGTCAGCAAAATTGGATGGTAAAGGATAATTGATTGTTGAAATTAAGTTGGGGTTTTCGCTGAGGATATTAAGAGGAGTCAAATGGTGTTAAAACTGTGAATGTTGGTGGTGGTCAGCAAGGGCTCATCAGTGTTGCCCATTTTTAGAATTTTTTTTATATATTTATAATATATATTCATATATCTAATATGAATTTTGAAAGTTGATTAATTTGTTGAAATATAAAAGAAGGGTATAATAGTCTTTTTGTGTTCATTTGATTAAAAATCAACCGTAGAAGAAAGTGAGCAAATTTAGAGGAATACAAGGTTTTTAAGTGATATTTTTTTCATTGGGTTTTTTTTAGCTTTTTTTTGGATAATACAGGGTAGTAAAATGCTATTGACTTCATAAAAAAATGGGAAAAACTTCAAAATTTTTAAAAAAAAAGGGGGGGGGGGGGGAAGTTTAAAATTGAAGGAAGTTGATGCAATTGGGATTAAGCATCAAGATAAACTAATTAATTACACTACTTACAACAGAAATACAAACCTTATAAATATTATTTTAAACAAATTAAGATGATATTTCATAAAAAGGATTCTTTTAATATTCTTATTTGGCAAAAAAAAATTACTTGTAATAAATTTTATCAATATATTAAAAATTATGAAGTAAATTATATATAACAAACAACATTTATTCAAAGGTGCCATTCTTTTTATTATACATATTTATCACAACTATGTTTATAAAATTCAAAATTTAAGAAAATAAAGTAATATCACTTGCCACGCACAAAGCACGTGCATTTTACTAGTTATTTTAAAAGAACTCACAAACTCTCTTTTTTACCAAACAAAACTGCAATATACAAGATCCTAAAAACATCTTATAAATTATTTGATTTTATTTATCTAAACACTTAGATAATTTATTTTTGAAATAAAAATTTAGAAACTTGTAAGTTTGCTCAGACACCCTCTTTGACTCGATCCCAACAAGATGGGACTCAATTGAAGACCTTTGAAAGTGAGGGTTTGGAAAGTGGGAAGTGGTCATTTTTGCTCTCATAAGTTAGACACTTTTTGAATTAAATCACATTCGATTGGATTGTACCACACTTAGTTCTATATTTCAGAGAAAAAAAAATATCAATTTGAGTCATCCAAACCTTTTGCTTCCATTTTTTTAATAGCAAATATCACATTGAGAACATGATCATTATCTCCTGCATTTGGAGGGAAAAAATTACAGCAACCCCCATGCTGTTTGTCTCGAAAAAACACTGACCCCCAAGAAATTTCTAATCTTACGCTTGTGTTCAACAGCTATAAAATTTTCTTACACATAGCTTAAAAATAATTAATTCAACTTGAACAATGATGGTAGAACAAAGTTATTATTTAATTCCAAGGGAATTGGAGGAGTGTCAAGAAAAAAAATATTCAGTTTTAGCTTTTGCTCAATGCGTAGAGACTAAACTGTGTTGCTCATCGTGGGGACAACAACATCATCGATTTAGATGGGGGTTTTTGGAGCCCTGAGCACGATGAATTCGAAAGCTCTGAATCATATCTTCCACATGTAAACCATACCTCATTTTCAAACCATATGTACTTCTTATTTTGATTAATTAATACTAAACATTTATGTATAATCATGTAAAATTATAAATTAATTATTATCAAGTTATGTGTGAAAAAAATTTACAAGTATAGAGAAAGTATAGGATTTGAAAAATTTTAAAGGAGTTGGTGCTATTTGGTAATGGGTGTGCAATAATTTTTTCACTCCAAATGCAGAAAACAACAATCACGTGATATGTATATGACCATTTCTGTTAGAAATTGGACAGAAGGTGCTATGAGGATTTAAATTGATTCTCTTTCTGAGACATGAGATTAAATGTGTTATAAATCTATTAAATATACCAAAATCCAAAAGGGTCGAACCTACAGGACCAAAAATGATATTTTCCCACAAGAGGTTGAAAATTATTTGGGAGCAAATTGTAGGCGTGGAGAACGGTTGGATCACTTTGCAATTTGAGAAAGTACAAATATAAGTCATAAGGATAATTACATGAACCTCCCCTAAGATTGGGCCTATATATAACGACCTGCATTGCAATATATGTAATTACACTTACCACCTTAGGGTTACATTCAACATGACAATAGTCCTCGATGAGTGTCAGAACCACCAAAATGAAAATCCTACTCTTCTTAAAAACAAAATAAATTGTAGATAAAGTGAGAAGGGTCGAATACACAAGAAATAACTGTTGATCAAATTCTAAAATAAACAAGATATTAAATAAAAATAAAAGTAAGGGGGTTTTAAATATAGTACAACTAGAAGTGATTTAAATAAAATAAACACAAGAATTTAAATGGAATTAAATTAATATAAGAAGATTTCAGTTGAAGGTAATTCTTAATACGATGCTTAATGGATTGATCATAGCTTCAAAAATAACTCAATAATTTTAATCAATATACCAGTTATAGCTACATTATTTGTTGCTCCATAAGGTGTATACAGAAAAACGGTCGGAGTTGTGGTTTGTTGTGGACAACAAACCTTTGAGGTTTGGTCTACGAGAGTTTGCAGTGATCACGAGACTTAATTGTGGTCCACTACCGTCGGATGAGGAGAGTAAGAAAGCCTCCAAGAATGCGCCAAGGTTCTTGGAAAAGGTTATTCACGGTTCAAGAAAGGCACTTAATGTTGTAGATTTATTGGAAAAGATGAAGGATGACGATTTTACCTAAACAGAAAAATTTTGGATATTTCTTGTATGGTTTGTGCATGTTGTTCTTTTGCCAAGAGATGACCACAAGGCCATCAACTATGATTATTTCTTGTTTGCCAATAATTTCAAGTTCTTCAACACATAGCCTTGGGGAAGGATTCAGGGAAAAGATATGATCCGAACACATGGGAATTGGACCAAAGATGGTCACAAAACTCATACAACATACAATATTTTTGGCTTTCCGTGGGCCTTATTGGTAAGGAGCTCATTTTTGTATATATATTGTTAGTGTATTAGCTATATATAATTCATAAATTTCTTTGTTTCATGTGCATTTAGGTGTTCATGTACGAGGCGATCCCTGTAATTGGAGAACTATACGGGGATCCTTATGATGTAGAAGGAGAACAATCATTGCCGCTTTCGAGAATGTAAAATGGCGTACAAAAAAAGGAAGCATTTGGGATTATGATGCCATTGATGCGTCAATAAAAAAACAATAGCGTAAGTTTTGTTACTATTTTGTAGAATTGTTTACATTTTAAATTAGTGTGAAGAATAGTCAGAGAATCTAATGGGATTGGTCAATCGATTGGTTGTAGAAAATAAACAATTTTTTTATCGGTTGAATGATTATATTAATTGGTCGAACAATTTTTTGAAAAAAAAGTATGCATGTGTTGTATAGAATGTGTGATTACTTGTATTGGTTGAACGATTTCCCTTATCGATCGAATGATTTGTTGATCGAAACATAAGATTTGTTGTCTATACATGAGTCAACAAAAGAAAAATACCGTAAGTTTTTTAGATGTGCAAGTGTAGCTCCATTTACATAAATTTTAAATACGTTTGATGATCAGTCGAATGATTTGTTGAAAAGATCAGTCAAACGATTTTTAAGAATTGGTCGACCAATTTTTATGATTTGTTATCAGAATGCACGAATTATTACATCCGTCGACCGATTATATTCATCGATCGACCAATTCTATGTATCGGTTGAATGATTCATTTGTGTCTAGAATATATGGTTCTTTGAAATTAATTTTTTTTTACTTCTATTTCAAGTGGTTGTTCGTCCTTTATTACAACCTACTACAAAGGAGATGGAGATGCCATACATTACAAATTTATCAGAATTGGGTGATGTAGCTGATGCACGTATTGCTTGACTAACTCGTGACTTGGAAGGAGTTACGGAGCTGAGAAATCGAGCCAGCCCGCACGATCTTATAAGGTAGATAAAATACAGTGCTAAGCTAGACAAGGCTTATGAGGTATCTCCCCAAGCACAAGTAGTATCTTCTCAAGCACCAGTGGCATTTCCTGTCATAGAACCTGCTGTTTCACCATCTTTTTCTATGCATCATGAGGAGTTAGTTGTACAATTGCAAAGTATGGAGACGATAGTACAAATGTAGTACCAAACACATGTCAGCAAACCCATCTCTCCACCATCTTCTTCTGAGCCTTCTCGTATGCATCATGAGGAAATAATTGCACTATTCAAAGGGATGGAGAAGAAGATTGACTCTGTCTCTACATCATCTCTTCTTCTGAACCTTCTCATGTGCATCATGAGGAGATAATTGCACTATTTAAAGGGATGGAGAAGAAGATTGACTCTATCTCTACATCTGTAAATGAGCGGCTTGACAAGATCGAGCAAGAGATTAAGTTAATAAATAAAAAATTGCATGTAGAGGCAGGAGTTGTGGATGGAGGTCCTTCAGATACAGGTGTAGAAGCAGAACAGATGGATGTTGACCCGGAGGAAACAGGTATAGAAGGAAAGAGAACAGTTAGGACTAGACAAAAAAGCAAATACATGTTGTCTCCATTCGTCCCAGCTGACAAGAAGGGAAAGAAAGCCAAAAAGTGTGAAACAACTTAAAAGGAGCCTATGATTGCTGTCAATATGTTCACCCCCGTGGGTGACGATGAAGTGATGGCCTTTCAAGAATGCTACAACAAGGTAGAGAGCGAAAAATTATCGATATGGGGCCAGATGGGTGTCAATATGGATTGGAAATATTTTGAGATTCTATTGACCAAGGATGTCTGGCTTGTGGATCACCTAAGTTTACTAAACACACATATATATATATATATCATTTAATATATCTCTATCAACTTCTTTGTACTTTTAAACTCATTTTCTCATGGGTTATATTCATTCGTATTGGTACAGCATATTGATGAGACAATAGCTCTAATGAATGTTAGACAACGAAATTATCCATACGTATACCCGCAGGATTGTTGCTTTGTGGATACCATCTTTTCAACTTACCTGAAAGCCGCGTGGGAGAGGGCCTTTAGAGACTTTAGAGTAAGCCCTTGTAAAAGTCCCGATCTCTAGTTCATTAGTTGACTATCCTACTAGGAGGTCACCGATCAATGGCCGGCCTTGGTGGAATTGTTCGAAAATTTATGGTGTTCTCAATGTGAATAACAATCATTGGATTGGGGTTGTGTGGCACACAGAGAAAGTGTTAGTGGAAGTTCTTGATTGCAATCCTACATGTCACAATGAAAAGGACATGGTGATGGCAATGCATGGTCCATGTTACATATTTCTGAAGGTGTTGAAGAAAAGTGGCAGATTTCACTACCTAAATCAAGATTTGTTTGATCGGAAATGGGATTACATGTATCTCGGGACATGTCCACATAATGATGAAGGGTATGCATTTAAAAATTGTTCTTATTTCTTTGACCCTCATCTTATATTTTTATATTATCGTAACGCACTTTTTGTGTTTTGTAGTGGGGATTGTGGTGTATATACATTGAAATTCCTCGAATTTGACCACACAAATACCCCAATAGAACTGTTGAACGACCAAAAAATTGTTGATTATCGAACAAGAATGTGTGTGGAGCATTTCATTGGAGCTATGGATCCAATGGTTGTTGATGATTAAATTGTGTAATAATGTATGACTTGGGGCCACTTAGATCTAGTGCACATGATTTGATTTATATGTCGAACGATTACAAGTATCGGTTGAATGATTTGTTGCTCATAATTAATATAGTGTATTGTAGTATTGTCCAGAAACTTATGATTTGTATCGGTCGAACGTTATCATATATCGATCGAACGATTATGTTTATCTGATCGACTGAAGGATTATTTTATCTGCCGATAAATGAATTCTTATTTGTATCGATTGAATGATTTTATGTATCGATCAAATGATGTTACCCATCGATCCAAAGATTTTTTGTATCGGTCGAACGACTTCTTCTCAAAATATATAATTGCGCATTCATGAATATATAATTGATGACACTGAGATTATATTTTCAACTGTAACTCTATCTTACCTTGTTAATTGACAATTTCTAATGAAAATGGTCAGCAATATGTAATACAATGATGAAAATAACAATCAATATTTTTAATAAAAAAATTCAAAAATTTGGGGGGGGGGGGGCGGATTGGTTGGACCGATATACAAATCGATCTGCCGATCACATGAACGATGTTAAATAGTTTGCTTATTTTTAATTGTAACTTCGCCATACTCTGTTAATTGAGTATTTAGATGGTAAAACGTTTTAAAAGTGGGAGTAATGGTCGTTATAAATAGAAGAAAGAACTCATCAAGTTCCATTGTGACCAACCAATGAATCTTTCCGATAAGCATATTGCAACACAAATGGATATTTTCTTATTTTCATTTGTAATTATTCATAGTGACCACGAAAACGATGTTTTAATTATTCATTTTTTTTAGTAATAAATGATACAATGTTGCCAATATTAGAATTTCTAAAGAAAATGGTCAGCAATATGTGATATGATGATGAAAAAAAAGAAATCATTACTTTTACTAAAAAAATCAAAAATTTGATAGGGACCGGTCAGACCGATACCGAAACTAGTCTATCAATTATTTGCACTTCAATTTCCCAATACAGATGTCGTCGCAAGGAAAACACTTAGACCGTATTCGTCAGAATTTTCAATGTTTTACTTATTTTCAATTGTACCTCTATCTTACCTTGTTAATTGAGAATTTCTAATGAAAATGGTTAGCAATATATGATATGATGATGAAAATAAAAATCAATATTTTTAATAAAAAAATTCAAAAATTTGGGGGGGATCGGTTGGACCGATATCCAAATCGGTCTGCCGATCACGTGAACGATCTTGAATATTTTACTTATTTTTAATTGTAACTTCATCATACTCTGTTAATTGAGTATTTAGATGGCAAAACATTTAAAAAGTGGGAGTAATGATCATTATAAATAGAAGAAAGAGCTTATCAAGTTCCATTTTGACCAACCAACGAATCTTTCCGATAACCATATTGCAACACAAATGGAGATTCTCTTATTTTCGTTTGTAATTATTCATAGTGACCAAGGAAACGATGTTTTAATTATTCATTTTTTTTAGTAATAAGTGATACAATATTGTCAATATTAGAATTTCTAAAGAAAATGGTCAGCAATATGTGATACGGTGATGAAAAAAAAAAATCGTTACTTTTACTAAAAAAATTCAAAAATTTGAGGGGGATCGATCGGACCGATACCGAAATCGGTCTGCCGATCATGTGGAAAGCTCATCAGATTACGCTCATACACAAAGAGTCGTTCTGAACGACTACGTTTATCAGTCGATCAATTTTATGGAAAACAAGGTGGTATCCTTGTGCATTTTAAATATCATTCTTAGTCTTATATATATAAGATATATAACCGTGCCAACACATCACGCTACATTTCAACCAACTAAAGTATCTATTTGACCGCAGTCATGCAATCGAAGCCGACTTGACGACAATCAGATAGACACCTTAGGTTGATAGAAATGGCGCGTGACGAGTTCACTCGGTAACACAACTTTATAGAGTAACTATAATTGAGCTAAAAACACAGAGTCGTTCTGAACGATTATGTCAATCGGCGGACCGATTCTGTGGAAAACAAGACAGTATCCTTGTGCAGTTTGATATATATATATATATATATATATATGTAGAATAGCAAAAAGTTGAGACGTAGAAAGCTCGTCGGATTATACAACTGAGACAACACGCATGCTACATTTCAACCAACTAAAGCATCTATTTGACTACAGCCATGCAACCGAAGCCGACTTGATGGCGATCAGATAGTCGCATTATGTGACGGCCCGGCAAACCCTATTATTTATGACTTATGTGGCAAGTATTATTTGACTTATTATTTGATAAAAAGGATTTCAAAAGATAGATATGATTTTAATTTGTGAATAATTGTGCATTACACTACATGCATTTTAAACACATGATCATTTCTCTATGAGTAGAAAATTTTAAACTTATATATTTTTTATTAATTTCAAACATCATTATTTCTTAGTATTTTATTTTCCCACCAATATAATATATTGTTGTTATTTTTATTATTGGAATTTAATTTTAATTTTATATTTAATATTTAAGAAATATAGGAATACTTGTTTTCACCTTGGAAAATGTGCATCTATTAGATTTACTTATTCATTTAACATTTCTAAACTCATTACATTAGTTTATGTGTATATATATAACCAATATATATATAAGGATATATTTAATTAGTTAAATACTTATCTTTGGACACACACACGTACATATATATATATATATCTCTATTTATTATTACTTGTAGACTAATTATATAGATATAGCTACCTATATACACACACACACGTTTACATATATATATATATATATTTATTTATTTATCTATCTATTTGATTAGTTAACCACTTATGCATACACACACGTACCTCTATATATATATATATACATATATATATCTTGATACACACACACACACACACACACATATATATATATATATAGATAGATGTTTAAATACTTGGTAATATATATATCTACATATACACACACCCATCCATATATACACTAGTGGTAAATTATCTATCTACATATACACAAACCCATCCATATATACACTAGTGGTAAATTATATCTCTACATATACACACACACATCCATATATCACCTAGTGGTGATTTCTATAACTACATATCCACACACACATCCACATATATACACTAGTGGTGATTTATATATCTACATATACACCTACATGTCCACATACATAAATATATATATATATACTAGGTTATTAATATAGTAATGTGTACACATAAATAATCATATAGAATGAATGGTTTATATATTTATTTTATTATAATATTAGCTATTTTTTCTTTTCTCCTCTCTAAATAGATCCCAACTCCAACCCCATTTTCATCCCAAAATCCCACCTAAAAACACACCCCCA
>CM047870.1:25609354-25680514 GCA_026212405.1 Petrea volubilis
TCATGATTATTCAATAATTTGTCTTTAAATTAAGTGTTAGAAATATAATTAAAAAAAATCTAAAAAAAGAAAATATAAATCAAATAAAAATAATAAAGAAAGAACTCACTAGAGCCCAAAAATTCGTATCCGGTTACAGATATTCGAGTAATAAATGGATACAAATATGGTTATTACATATCTACTCCGAATATGTATCCGTCTAATATATTTGTTTAATTGTATCATTATCTGTATCCAATAAATAATATTAAAAGTTATTATTATTATTATTAGTAATAGTAGTAGTAGTATTAGTAGTAGTGGTGGTGGTGGTAGTAATAGGAGTAGAGGTGGTTGTAGTAGTAGTAGTGTTGGTGGTAGTAGTGGTAGTAGTAGTAGTAGTGTGTGTGTGTGTGTGTGTTAATCTCTTCTTTTAAGTAAAATAGATAAAAAAAAATCTAGTAGACTCATATCTCCATAATTTACAAAGAAAAAAAATATAAGTACATATATTAACTTTACTTATATATTAATGAGCATATATTATACTTATATATATATATATATAAACAAAAATTTCAATTAGCTAAGTTATATAAATTTTATTTGATTTTTTTATTTATATAAAAAGTTTCGGATATTTGGATAAACGGGTTCGAATATTCAATCGGATATTTGGATAATTGTTGGCGAAAATGAATATTTGGATATCGGGATATCCATAATTTTGTCTAATTTTCAGAAATACTAAACGGATACGAATATATCCAAATTTGCAAAATACATATCAGATTCGAATTCGGATATGATATTTTGAGTATCTATTTAATACTCGTTTACACCCCTACAAAGCCCTATTGTGGTTTTGAAATAAGGCTAAAAACCCTCTTATGATTTAAAATTATGCAAAATGCCCCATGCGTTATTTGAAACCATGTGCGCGAGATCCCTTTTCGTCATAAGATAAGAGAGGTTGTATTATACACACCTAATGTGCAAAAATGAATGATTTTTGACACCCTTTTGCAAGTATGAAGACTAATTTACCCCTGCCCTTAAACAATTAAATATACTTATCTAATACAACAAGTGAGCCCCTTTAATTTATTTAAATTTTAATTTAAACCTTGTCTTCTTATTTCTAAACTTTAAATTGCAAACAAACCTTTTGTCTTATTTTTGTTTTAACTATCTTTAAAAACTATTTTTTATTTGTTAATACAGATTTGTTTTTGTTATAACATATTTAGAAAATTGTTATTAAAATAATGAAAATAATTAAAAATGCATTCAATTATTTTTTAAAAATTATGAGTATACAATGTATTATTTTTTTACAAATTAACTTTTTTATAATAATAATAATAATTTGTTTAACTTTTTTTTTTAAATAAGAAACTATAATTTCTTTTTTTCTTTTTTCTTTCATCTTCCTCCTATCCCCACCCCAAGTTCTTCCTCCACCTTCTTCTTCCCTCACTATCTTATTCCTCCACCACCCTGCCACATCCAATTAGTGACACATTTATGGTGAACACTTGGTGACAATAGAAATTGTCACTATGATTTTATGAAAAGATTTTATTGTTATTAAGTTGTCACCATATGTGTGTAACTATATTGTTATTAATTAACATTATTTTGTGCCAAGATAATTTTTTGTCACTAAATATATATAATTAATGACAATTTTTTTTATCATCTCATGTCATATTAATTATCACTAATTTACTCATTTTCTTGTGGTTCTTTCTTCTTTCTTTCAGTTGTATTATTTTGTGGTATGAAAACCATGAGTCAAGTGACTCAAGTCCTACCCAATTAATTTTGCGTTTTATTGAATTCTAAGATTTTATGTATGGACAAGTCAAGTGGATCTAATTTACATGGAGTTTCGTTAAAGTTTTGAGTACAAAATAGCCCAACTCAAAATTTTTAAGAATTTAATAAATTTCAAATAACTAATATTGAATTAACAAGCATATTATATATATATATATATATATATACGGTAGCTACACTTATGAAAATTCACCATAGTTATAAATAAATCCCTCTGATTGCAAAACTTATCCTCCTAAAGTTGGAGTTTGTTCAATCTTAACGATTCTATTTTCCACCATCAGAGTACTTATTGTTATATGCCAAAAATTTCGTTGAAGAGTGTTTGCAAAAATTTTAATTTCTTGACAATCACTAGAAGTAGAAGTAGAAGTAGAAGCAAGGTTGGAGGTGCTTTCAAATTTTGTACTTTTAACTATTTCTAAGCACTTCAAAAACAACTGGTATGAAATACAGTACTTTTTTAATAGCTTTTTTTGTTAAAAAAAAAATCTAAAAGCAGAGAATCACTTTTTTGTTTAACTGTTGCAACACCTTTTTGACAGGCAGAAATTAATTTTTGTGCATTTCTTTTACCAATTTTAAAGAATGATAATGCCCTTTGGACCTAAATATAAGCATCTTTTACATGTAATTTATCAAAAAAAAAAAAAAAAGCATCTTTTACATGTATAAAGCTGTGTTCGTAATACTTTAAATGCACAAGAATTGTGTTCGTAATACTTTATATATACATGAATTGATTAGGAAAAATTACACTGACCACCCCTGAGGTTTGGCTAATTTACGAAAAACCCCCTACTTTTTCAAAAATTACCAAAAACCCCCTAAGGTTTCAAAAATATTACAAACTTATTCGAATTTCCAAAAATACCCCTTCCCCTTTTTTGGGTGATTTACATTGACCACCCTGAGATTAGGCTAATTTACAAGAAACCCCCTGTGGTTTCAAAAATTACCAAAAATCCCCTGAGGTTATACTAATATTACAACTAGCACCTACTTAGGTTGACTTATCAACAATATTAATTCTTTTTTTTTCCCTCTGTAATATTGTTATCATAAAATTTTAATTTAATAGATTTGGAAAAAAAAATATGATTACCTATTCAAATAAATATTCCGAATTTAATGTTATGAATTTATACTAAATATACGTAATACGTGCTAAATTTATATTTGAGAAAAATATAATTATATGCATCGTATATATCCATTATGTGAAATGAGAAATATAAACATTGATTGAAATAAAAATTAAAATTAAATAATGCACTTGAAAACTTTATTTAGCTTGAGGACTCTAACTCATTTCTCTTAAAATTTACTCCGTATTAGCGATAATATAACATATTTGATGTGTTGGTAGATACCTTTAACGCATTAAATTCAGAATATTTATTTGAATAAATAATCATATATTTTTTTTTTCAAATCTATTACATGAAAATTTTATGATAACAATATTACAAAGGGAAAAAAAAAGATTTAATATTGTTAATAAGTCAACCTAAATAGGTGTTAGTTGTAATATTAGTATAACTTCGGGGGGATTTTGGTAATTTTTGAAACCATAGGGGGTTTCTCGTAAATTAACCAAATCTCAGGGTGGTCAGTGTAAATCACCCAAAAAAAGGGAAGGGGTATTTTCGAAAATTTGAATAAGTTTGTAATATTTTTGAAACCTTAGGGGGTTTTTGTAATTTTTGAAAAAATAGGGGGTTTTTCGTAAATTAGCCAAACCTCAGGGGTAGTCAGTGTAATTCGCCCAATTGATTATAATAACAACAACAACAATAATAATAATAACAATGATAATAATAAAAACAATAATAATATATAATAATAATTAGATATTTTATTTGCTACATTTGATGTAGGACACTTGTTCTTATCATTTGAAAAATGTAAGACTCTTGAAAAATGTAGGACACTTGTTCTTATCGTTTGAAAAATGTAAGACACTTGTTCCTCTCATTTGATTAAGCTATCTTCACCTCAACACTATGTGATCTTGCCACAAGTCTCCATCCATATCCAATGGCCATAATCTTACCATAAGTCTCAATTAGATATTCAATAGTCATGATCTTGCCACGAGTCACAAATAGATATTCAAAAGCTATGATTTTGCCACAAGTCCTTTATCAATATCTAATATGTACACATGAATGGCCTAAAACTTTGCCACAAAACTAGTTTAGGCATAGCTAAGGGCTAAAATAATTAAATATTAGTTATTTCTTAAAACTACCACTATATGTAGGTGACTTGAGAAGTCACATAATCCCACAACACCTAGAAATCCTCTAAACCACACACACACACACACTCTAAAACTATACACACATAGCATAGGCATAAGAGGTAAGTCCTAATCCTTGTTCTCTTTGTATGTTTTAAATTCAAGTTTCTTATCTTCTTCATGGTTAAGTAGTTACTTAGTTCATGTTTTATGTGTATGTATATATATATATATATATATATATGTATATATGTAAATATGCTTTTGATCATTAGATAGTTATATAGGCATAAACAAATATGGGTCTTACACAAACTTATAAGCATACGACCATCACTTGAGAATATATAAGCACATACATAAGTATTTTCTTTGTGAGGAACACATATATACATACTTTACCTATATATATACCAAACTGACAAACATATATATATGTGAAGTGAGTTCATGCATTATATATGACTTATTTTTGAACTCTAGACATCTGTATCTAAAATTAATAACCATTATTTATATGTGTGTGTGTGTGTTTGTTTTATAATCATTTGGTAAAGAAATAAAGAGATAGTCTTGATAGGTAAGGAATATTGTTCTAATGTCAACTACTAGTTGCACAATTTATTTTATGAGATCTAGTTGATAACAATTAATATTAGTTATTTTGATACAATTATAATAGACTTCAGAGACTTGAGCTTTCATTTCTTCCAATTCTATTCTTTTGTGTACACTATCACACTTTTTTTTTTTTTTTGAAAAAACCGGCACGAGCCCGCCGGGAGGTTTTCATAGGGACCCCCCCCCCTTTTATTAATAAACAAAAGAGAGCATTACAAAGGGAGAAAATAACAAGTAAAGCAAAAAGCATAAAACACGAAGGAAAGACAAAATCAGGACCTATGTTTGTGTCTAAAATACGGAAGACCAATCATATCCATTCTCACTAATCCACGAAGTTTGCCTTGGAATTGTGGCGGTTCAATCACTCTAGACGCAAGTGTACACTATCACACTTGCACTCATGCAATTTGACAAAGCGGGTGTTCATTAAATTGATAACAACAACAATAATGATGATGATGATGATGATGATATGGTTAAGAATTTAGAACACCTTCATTCCCCATTTTAGCTAAGATTTATATGCTAATCTTAATTTTAGCTAATAAAGTTGATCCAATTCAAAATCCCGGTGAGATATACTATCAAGGTGAGAGCCTTTAACTATTCATTTTTGGGACATTGAAGTACAGGTAGTAAATATTGTTGTATGACTCACCTTACTTGACTATGGTTTATTCGTTATACCTTTTAAATATATTTGCATTCTAGGCTACTACTTAAACCTTTATATGTTCCTTATATTTGGTTTATGATTTATGTATCATTGGTATTGGAGATAAATTATTATATTATTGGAAACTGTGAGCTATACAGTACCATTTATGATCGATTGACACCCTTGGTGATGCCCTTGGAAGAGTCGGGCTCCAGTACAATAAGAGGGATTTATCGGGCGAAACGGACCGATAGTAGAATCCTTCTTATATGATACCATATCAGGATTCAATTCTATGTACAGTCATAGGTTAGTTGTAGTAGGGTTGCATCGGTGTATTGACCCGGGCACGGGATACGCCAACCGTTTACTTGTAGTCGAGATCGCTCCTTGACAAGGGAGGCATAAGGGTTTTATGATATTTTTACCGTTTTGGGTAGTCATAAGGTTGGAGATACTGCTCATGACTCATTACAGTATTCCTCACTCTATTGCATCACTAAAATACATGTTCGGCCCTACTACACATTTCATCGTGGTTTATTTTAATGGTTTTTATGAGTCTTATTTTTTGTATATATCTATGTGTGTGTGTGTGTATATATATATATATGTCCAACCTCACTAAGTCACTTAGACTTACAACCCCGTTCTCTTTTCGTTCATTAGCTCATATTCAGGATATTTGAGAGGAACTCGAAAAAGGTGATTGGTGTATTTCAAGTTAAGAGTGTTTAGTTCTTTACCTTATAGTATAGCATGTTTAATAAATCTTGAAGTTTACTACATGTAATGATAAATTTGGTTATTTTGTGTTGTTACCCTTTTGAACTGATATAGTTCTATATATATTACTTGCATTTATATTTCTATCTCGCTTTTGTTGTGCCATAAGAGACTAGTAGGAAGTATCAATTAGGACGTGCATATTGGGTATCAATTGTATGATAGGTACTGAACACGACCGTTAGTGGACCCCAATCGTATAGGAAGATTTTAGCGAGAAGGGCACCACAAGAATGTTTTTGCAATTCGATAAAATTTTCCCAATACTAGTTTTAATATTTATGCGGTGAATACTAAATACACTTTATAATTCAATGTTTTATCTCAATATTGATATGATTTATAAAAGCTGCATATTACAATATTGTTGGTGCACTTAAAAAAAATGCAAAGCTGCAATTGTTAGAAGAAAACTATAACTTTTTGAATTATATATAGGCATACATTTATAAAGGTACTTTTATCGAAGTATATGATTGAGAAAAGGGGGTAAATGTTACATTTAGCAGTATAATTAAGGGTTAGTTATAGTTTGCATTTCTGAACCTTGCTCAGTGTAAAGTTTACCCCCCCCCCAACTTTATACACACGAGATCCTCTATTTCAAACCGTATTTCATCTCCTATTCTAATTCATGGATATACGCCAAGTGTAAAGATCCTAGACCAAGTATATAATTAAGGAAATAACTTTATACACATGGTATGAATGTGAATTATGGAATAGGAGATGAAATATCATTTTGGAATAGAGGATCCTATCCGAACATTATAAGGTGAGAACTCAATCCTTCAAGTTAACAATCAAACCTTGAAAATTTAACGGCGTTAAAACTTCCATCCAATTGAGATTGCCACATCATTTGCTTTTTGAAATACCAATTTTGTCCTTATAATTAGAGGAAAAACCACACACACACGTACACAAACGTAATTTGCCCTTAAGAATGTATGGAAAAATCCTCACAAAATCTTAAATACATTTTTGTGTTTCAAGAGAAAGTTTATGAAAAATCGCAAAATCATGAAAATCTCAAGCAAAGGCACCCCAAATCTTCCACCTTTACAACCTCAAAACATTCACCTAAATCACCCTAGATTAAAATACTACCTATAGAATCATTTTATCAGCTTGAGTCGAGGCTGATGTGACGAAGATTCGAAGAAAAGGCGTAGTTGATTGTTGCACCTTTGATTTCAGTGAAGGAGATGAAGAAGACTTAGCATAATAATTCTCAAACTTCATTGCCTCTTCTCCTCTTGATTTTTTTTAGCTATTGCTCGACATTTTCTTCTCCTTTTCTTTTTCTCTTTTTATTCTTTTCTTTCTCTTCACATTATTTTGCTTGAGTCAAAGGAAAGTGTTGGAAATGGGCTTGATAGGATGATGTTTTCAAGGGGTAATCTAGGATTGAACCATTTTCTAATAGTAATCCATAGATAAAGCCCAAGGAAAATATTATCTATGTGTAAAGAAAGCTTAATGTTATTATCCCACATCGGATAATTATGCTTGACAAACATGCTACTTATGTGGTTAAGTGTTGTTGTGGTATAAACTAAACACCTAAGTAACACATATGGGCAGCCCCGTACGCGCGCGCTGCCCGCTCGGCCCCGAGCCACGGCATGGGCTTTTGAGCGAATTGTTACGGTCTCGGGCTTACTTTTGGAATGTTGTCCGCTTTTGCATCCAGGTGCATTGTGTGTCTGTTGGCGTGCGAGCAGTTTCGAGCGTGCGTTAATAGTGCCAGCATTTAACTCTCGTCCTCCTTATATCAACTACATCCTGGTTCCCTAGAAAGGACACAGAACAAATATGAAATAAGACAAAGAGAGAATAGAAAAGTACATTGTTCTTAAGAAACTAATCAGTCTTAGAGTGTATACACTTGATTCTTTGGGTTATGAGTTTTGCATTGCATACGCAACTACTTGAGTTGATTTGATTTTGAAGTGAGGTTCAAAGTAGGAGTGCGGCTCGAAACAAACCTCTAGTACGGTTTTATCCTGGAAGGAGTATCGCAGGCCCATCGCACCGGTCAGTGGGGCGAATATTTCTTTAAGGCAAACATGCTTAAGCTGGTGATTCAGTGGTACTATTGTAAATAAATACTGATAAGTGTTCTGAACATTCTTATTTATTTATTTGTTTACGGCATTGGTTAGTTGCTTTTTGACTGTTGTGTTTTGACTATAAACTATAACTACATTATACTTATATATCAAATAAATCTACCCACGTGGATATCTATTCTGTTGATATCCTAAACCATTGTTATTTTCCAACAATCTTAAAGAAATATTCGGGATTTATTCATTTATATATTTATAATGGCTTCTAGTTCAACTGCTACAATCTTAAAAATATATTTCAGTTTGCCTGAACCATTTTCCAGCCAGCTCTTCAAACATTGGCTACAACGAATGAAGATTTGGTTGATTATGAAGGGGCTCTTGTCTATAATTATGTCTGATAAACCAATACCTACTGATACGGACCCAAAAACGATTGAAATCGCTTTGTGGGAGGAGCGAGACCAGATATGCATACGAATCATTTTGTCAACAATGTCAAATGTTCTTTTTGATATCTATTGCTTAGACTCCTATACTGCGAAGTCGTTTCGGGAAGCACTGGATAAGAAATACAATACTAAGGAGCAATGGCTCAAAAAGTATTATGTTTCTAAATTCCTAAAGTATCAAATGGTAGAGGGTAGATCAGTATCTGAACAAACCCATGAACTAATAAATATGGAGCATGCACTAGCTGAGGCTGAAATGAAGCTTCCAGAAAAGTTCATGGTGATGGCAGTCATTGAAAAGTTTTCCCGGCCATGGGAAAATTTTGGTATAACTTTAAAACATCATAAAGGGAATTTATCCCTCGATGATTTAATGATTGCCATCATTATAGAAGAAGAACATAGAAATCAGATGCATTTTATGCCAGTTGAACATCAATCAAAAGCAAACGTTTTGACTATTGGAAGGAAAAACCCTAAGCTTAAAAGTGTCAATCAAAACTCCAAAATAATTGATAAAAGCAAAGTCAAAGCTAAAAAGCCAAAAGTAAACAAATCATGCTAGACTTGTGGATAGGTTGGTCACTTTGACAGGGATTGTCCCAACAAGGCAGATAAAGAAAAGACCAAACCAAAATCCTCAAGACCAGTAGTCAACATGGTTGAGGCTAGCACTGTTTGTGCTCATAGACACGTCGACGGGTATGTTTCTTTTGAACTCGATCTTTTGACTGTTTATGAATCATTCGATTGGCTTATTGATACTGGAGCAAATGTGCACGTTTGTGCTGATAAGTCTCTATTTGTGTCATACCAGCCAATTGATGGACAATCAGTGAGGATGAAAAATGCAAGTGCTACACTAATACTTAGGATCAGACGCGTGGACCTAAGGTTTCCTTTAGGGCGCACACTATCTCTACAACGGGCACATCATGTCCCTTCCGTTAGACGGAATATCATTAGTGGTTCTATGTTAGTCAAAGAGGGTTGTGAGCTTTCATTTAAACTAAATAAAGTTTTAATTTAACATTACGGAACTTTTGTTGGCAAAGGCTATTTATCGAAAGGTTTATTTAAAATACGAATTGACTATGTCAAAGGTTCTAGTTCCAATAGTTCAAACCTTTATGATTCTATTGTTATTACTAATATAGAAAATTCCATTGTATGGCATTGTCGGTTGGGTCATTTAAATTTCGGTTCTATTAAAAAAATGATGAATTTAAATTTGATTCCAATACATGAACTTGGAAAAAATCACAAATGCCAAGTGTGTATGGAAGCTAAACAAGTAAGAAATCCCTAACAATCAATGGAAAGGAAAACTGAAATTCTTGATTTAGTACACACAGATATTTGTGAGTTCAATGGAGTCTTAACACGAGACCAAAATCGATGATTGCAGTAAATATTCTTACGTTTATTTAATGAAACATAAAGACGAAGCACTTGAAAAGTTTATCATTTTTAAGAATGAAGCTGAAAATCAAACTGACAAGAAACTTAAAAGAGTACGATCAAATAGAGGTCGTGAATATGAGTCGCACTTGTTTGTTGAATATTGCCAAAAGTATGGTATTATTCATGAAGAGACTCCTCCATATTCACCTTCCTCGAATGGGGTAGCAGAACGTAAAAATCGAACATTTAAAGATATGATTAACAGTCTGCTTTTGAATTATGGATTGCCGAAATATATGTGGTAAGAGGCTTTGAATACAGCTTGCCATATTTTGAATAGAGTCCCTCCAAAACATAAAGAACGCATCCATTTGAATTCTAGAAAGACAGAAAACCAAACATAAAATATTTTCGAATGTGGGGATGTCTTGCAAAAGTCCTAGTCCCTGAACACAAACAGAAGAAGCTTGGTCCTAAAACTGTTGATGCAGTTTTTTGGGCTATGTGGAAACAATTTATGCCATGAGGTTCTTAGTCATTAAGTCTGAGCTTCCTGGTATAGAAGTTAACAGAACAGTCGAATTTCGTGATGCTACATTTTTTGAAAATTTATTTCCTTTGAAACAAGGAAATACCCGAAGATGTTTTGACTTTAGATTCTGCCCTCGCATCTTATTCCATTCCTAAACATATAAAAAGGATGACAAATTGGGGAGGAGGGGAGGGGGTAAATCCAAGTAGTTTTGGTGCTTTTGATGAGGTTGATGAACCTCGCCGTAGTAAGCGAGCTAGGGTTGCCAAAGATTTTGAAAGTAACTTTGTCACCTACAATATTGAGGATGATCCTGTGACTTTCAAAGATGCTATGGCTTCTCAAGAGGATATATGCATTGGAAAGTAGCTATCAAAAGTGAAATTGACTCCATTATCTCTAATGAGACATGAGAATTAGTCGATTTACCCCCAAAATGTACTACGATTGGATATAAATGGATATTTAAGAAGAAACTTAAAGCTGATGGTACTATAGATAAGTACAAAGCAAGATTGGTTGCCAAAAGGTTCCCGCAAAAAGAGGTGATTGACTATTTTGATACGTATTCCCCTGTAGCTCGATTAACCACAATCCGAGTGCTTATTACACTGGCTTCCATATATAACTTCTCTATCCATCAGATGGATATGAAAACAAACTTTCTATATGGTGACTTAGAGGAAGAGATATATATGGAACAACTAGAGGGATTTGTAGCAGTCGGGGAGTAAAAACAAAGTTTATAAGCTTGTCAAATCTCTTTATGGGTTGAAACAAGTGCCTAAATAGTGGTATGAAAAGTTCGATAAAACTATATTGAGCTTTGGCTTCATTGTAAATGATAATGATAAGTGTGTATACTACAAGCTAAAAGTGATTCATGTATTGTTTTATGCCTGTATATGGATGATATATTATTAATCGAATCAAACCTTGAGATCATTAATGAGACGAAAGATTTCTTGAAAAGTAAGTTTGAAATGAAAGACATGGGTGAAGCTAGTGTGATTCTAGAACTCAGGTTGATTCAGTCAACTGAGGGTATAATGATTTCTCAATCTCATTATGTTGAGAAGATAATTGAGAAGTTTGGTTATACTAAAGGTAGAATCCTGAAAACACCTTATGATCCTTCTGTGATTCTTTTCAAGAATAAGTCTAGTACGCCAGTGTCTCAAGTAAGATATTCTCAAGTGATTGAAAGCTTACAACAAGTAGCTAATGGTACGAGATCAGATATTTCATTTGCGGTCTCCAAGTTGGCTAGATATACGAGTTGTCCTGATCGTACTCACTAGGAGGCTTTGGATAGGGTAATGAGGTACCTTAAAGGTATGAGTTCCCTTGGGCTACATTACGGTAAATTCCCAAAAGTTCTTGAGGGATTTAGTGATACAAGGTTGATTGTCCAAAACTCCAGGAGTAATAGATGTATAAGGTATGTATTTATTCTAGGTGAAGGCACAGTCTCTTGGAAGTTTGCAAAACAGATAATCATAACTCAGTCCAACTTTGAGGTTGAACTGTGTGCTTTAAATACTACTGGAACTGAGGCTGAGTGGCTGCATGGATTAATATGTGGATTACCCATGGTGGGTAAACCCGTCCCTACAATTGATAATCAAACCACAATTGCAAAAATACGAAGTTCCAAGTATAATCAAAAGACTAAGAGACGCATCCAAATTAGACTGAAGTCTATAAGGGAATTAGTGTCTGAAAGAATCGTAGACATTGATTTTGTTGGTACTAAAGACAATGCTATTGATTCTTTAACAAAATGACTTGAGTTTAGCTCATTCCAAAAATCCAAGTTGAGGATGGGAGTTATAACCCATCGAATTTACACCGACGTAGCAACCTAACCTATCGAGTGGATATCCCACAAGAAAGGTTCAATATGGTATAAACAAGTTGTTGGGTGTATGAGTTAGGACAAAATTTTGACTAGTACTATGTACTTGAAGTCTATCCTCTGGTATGCCTGGAAGGTGCTATAAACTGCTAAAGATAGAAAGAGTTCTACTATGAATGGGATCAAGGTCTTTTAGACGAGATGTTAGCAGTACATCCTTGGAGATACCCAACTATGGGAATATTATCGTAAGGCCTTGATTAGAGGAGATAGGTTACTCCTTGACAAATATTCATGAAACAGGATGAGGACACATGGTCATTAATGTGTCACCATGAAGATTGCTAAGCTCGATTATGATGTGTTGTTCCCAACGGACGTTATCACACTCAAAGGTTCAAATTCAAGGCTTATGTCCATTTGTTCCTGTGATGATATAAGTTGGATAACTGGATAGTGATTCAAATCAGAAGGTACCATTGTTAAAAGCATGTTACGAGTATGCAACCAGGACTTTATGCTATGGATTAAGGGGAATTGCTGGAAATGGGCTTGATAGAATGATGTTTTCAATGGGTAATCTAGGATTGAACCATTTCTAATGGTAATCCATAGATAAAGCCTAAGGAAAATATTATCTATGTGTAAAGAAAGCTTAATGTTATTATCCCACATCGGATAATTATGCTTGACAAACATGCTACTTATGTGGTTAAGTGTTGTTGTAGTGTAAACTAAACAACTAAGTATTACATATGCCCCACAAGCGCGCGCCGCCCGCCCCTAACCCGACCTGATCCCGAGCTGTGGGCGCGGGCGTTTGGGTAAATTGTCTCGGTCTCGGGCTTACTTTTACTGAATTGCCCTTGGTGTAACGATTTTATTCAAATGAGTTTGGTTTTGAATTTCATTATTGTATTTTTAATTAACGCGGATTGAAATCGCCAGACACGTTACTTGGTCAAAACAACACATTTTGGAATGTTGTCCACTTTTGCATCTAGGTGCATTGCGTGTCCATTGGCGTGAGAACGGCTTCTACCGTGCTTTAATGTGCCAACATTTAACTCTAGTTGTCTCCTCCCCCCTATATCAGCTGCATCCTGGTTTCCTACAAAGGACACAGAACACATACGAAATACGACACAAAGAGAGAATAGAAAAGTATATTGTTCTTAAGAAACTGATCAATCTTAGAGTGTATACACTTGATTCTTTCGACGGGTTGTGAGTTTTGTGTTGCATACGCAACTACTTAAGGTGATTAGCTTTCGAAGTGAGGTTAAAAGTAGCAGTGCGGCTCGGAACGGACCTCTGGACTATCTTATCCTGGAAGGAGTATTGCAGGCATATCATACTGGTCAGTGGGACGAATATTTCTTTAAGGCAAACCGACTCAACCGGGTGATTCAATCATACTATTGCAAATAAATACTGATAAGTGTTCTGAACATTCTTGTTTATTTATTTGTTTACGCCATTGTTTAGTTGCTTTTTGACTATCGTATTTTGACTATAAACTGTAACCGCATTATACTTATATATCAAATAAATCTGCCCTCAGGGATATCTATTCGGTTGATATCCTGAACCACTGTTATTTTCCAACAGAAAGTGATTAGAGAAATTCGAAAATGAAAGAAAGGTTGGCTTTTGGAGTTTATTAACAGTTGGACAACGAATTGAAAAGGGAAGAGCGAGACTCCGAATTATTACTGTATAAAGGAATCTTGGGTAATGTTATTTATTTAATTAGATTCGACTTTAGAAAATGGAAAATAAAACGAAAAACATAAGAAAAGAATGAAATTGGCTTTGTTGGTTTTGTTTCCTACAATATTTTTCATTAATTCTCAATGCAAATATGTACAAATTCTTTTTTGTAAGAATGTCTAAGTTAGTTTTAGGTTAAGAAAAAAAATATATATATGTTTTTTGTTAAATGCTTGCAAAATGATAATATGAAAAAAAAAATGCTCTACTTTAATTAAATGCAAATGGAAAGCTGCCAGAATGCATGGGGAGTTATAATAGAATGCACGTGGAAATCTATAGGTACTCTAAAAGAAAAAATAGTCCACCATTTTTAAACAGTCACATGCAAAGATAAAAATGGAATTAGCCAATGGCCAAATCAGATTAAACAAAAAGACTATTTCACAGAAGCAATTTGAGGGGCTAAAATTGTTACCTTATAAAATTGAGGGGGTAAATGTTACAATAAGTAAAATTTATGGGTGCAAACTATAATTAAACTTATAATTAATTAAGGTGGTCAAGTGTATTTGATCCTATTTTAAAATAAAAGGGCATTATGGTCAAAATTTTCAATAAAAAACTAAGAGCAAAGCCCCAGTAATAATTTTGGTAGTATCAATAACATATCCTATTAAACATTATAAAATGATCTTTTACGGGAAGGGAGTTATTGGTAAAATTGATAAATAGTTAGAGAGAGAGAAAGAGGGATATTGAAACCTAGGTGCAACAGGCCACAATTAGAATTCATTCTGCCCATAAAGTTTAGTTCGATTGGCGAAATTGAGGTTCCATGATTATAAGGTCTTGGGTTCGATTCCCTATCAAAACGTGTGGGTTTTGTTTCTAATTTAATAGTAGTTATTTGTTCTACTTTGATAGTGACTTGATGAAATAGTTTGGTTTGTAATTTGATTATGAAGTAATAGTTTGATTTGTAACAAATGAGTTGTTGATGTATTTAAATGAAAAAATATATATAAGGCAAACATTTGACTTGCAAAAAAAAAAAGGAATTCATTATGTGTGTGTGTGTGTGTGTGTGAGAGAGAGAGAGAGAGAGTAATACTGTAACCTAGGCGCAAAATTCCACAATTGGAATTCATTGAAAATTTTATTTTTGTCCCTCACATTTACATCTATTCTGATTTTGGTCCTCTATGTTTACATACTCTCACATTTGATCCCTCACGTTATAATTTTTTATACAATATCATCATTTCGTTAAATTTTATGTTAAAAGCTAATAGATTGGTTACGTGTTTTAACAAATTAGTTACATTTTGCCTCTCAATCCGTTAGCACTTAACAAAAAAATTTAATAGAAGGATGAAATTGGATAAAAAAATTATAATGTGAGAGTGTGTAAAGGTGAATGACTACAATCGAAATAGATGTAAATATAGGGGACGAAAAATGAAATTTTCTCGAATTCATTCTATTATTCTCATTATTCTTATCTTAAGATTCGTCAAGGAACCTTGTTCTTTGTAGCTTCTTACCAGTAATTGTTATCGAATTTAATATCAACGTAAATGGTCGAAAACTAATAATGCATGTTAATTTGGAAACTGTAGTTTAGGGCACTTAAATTAAACTAGTAGAGTAGTGCTTTAATAGCGGAACCAGCAAATAAAGTAATAAATGGAAAATATGTGCTTTTGTTTTGATAAAATCCAAATCTCATCACCTCGTAGCTATGAACATTATGGGCCCGTTTGAATGGATTTTAAAAAAAGTGTTGATCAAATCTTTTTTTTTTTTTTTGATAGAGTTTTTTTAAAGTCAAATAGTTTGTATTTGGATGTAGTAATTAAAAGTATTTTAAAATATATTTTTATTTGAATCTACTTTAGATAGCTTCTAAAAAAATCATATTTTAGTTCTTTTTTTTTGAGTTTTGCTTTTTTTAAAAGCCTATCCAACCATTTTTTTTTTTCACTAAAGTACTTTTTTCTAAAAATAAAAAAATCATTCTCTTCTAAAAAACCCAATCCAAACGGACATTATTATACAATATATGCCGGGAAGCCTATATGATGATCTTTAAATCCTTATGTCACAAAGGCCATTAACAACCTAAGCTTATCACACAACACTGATGATTGGCGTCCTTTTTGGCGTGCTAAAGATAGCTAGAATTCACACATCTATTGATACCTTTCATATTTTCAGCAGTTTTTGTGTATTTAGACATACTAGTTAACGGGCTCATTTTATACGTGTGTAAAATAAAAAAAAATAATATAATTTAATTAAATATTTAAATGTTGTAGAATGCAACTATAAATATTTACTATGATTATATTTTTTAAAAACTAATTAAATTATTTTTGTTAAATTAATGATATGTGAAAAGTAAAAAAAAATTAAAATAAAATTATAACAATAAAAAAACACAAAAAATAAAAAAAGATGTGGCATAGTGGAAGTACAGAAAGAATATGAGAAAATATAACAAAGTCGTAGATGGGAGAGAAAATGAAAGTTTTAAAAAGACTAAAGAAACAAAATCCCCCTAAATTATTTATTAATTGTATAGATATAACGGAGACTTGTGAAGAGAGATAGAGCCAGAAATTCTTGGTTGAGGGAGGGGGAAGGGTAAGGTCAAATTTCTACAAAATATTAAGAGATTTTATAATTTGGGAGTGGAGGGTGCGACCGCTAGCCCCTTGACTCCATCCCTGCTTGTGGATGGAAAAATTTCATGCTACTTATTTGACTAGTATTCAAATGGTGTTTTTAGACGTTAGATTAAGTATACTAATATTACAATTTCACTTTTGTGATACCAAAAGATATTAAAAAATAAATTATAATATCATCATATTTAATCAGCCTAAAATATTAGCAAGTGGGTAGGATATCGTGAATGCGGATGGATTGGTAAACTTGCGTAGACCCACACCAAACCAAAGAAAAAACTCACTTGGAAATATAGAATATTCAATTTGATTAATACCAAATTTGGGCATAATTATGTCACGCGAATCTTTTTCCGAAATTTATGCAGAATTAAATGACAGAATATCTTAATACTTGAAAATTAAAGTAGTTAATAAATATTGAAAATAGGATGTTGTAAATGAAAATTGATAAATTGAATTGCAACACATTACATCTTATATTCTTGAATAAGTGTTGGATATTTTGTACACTTATGACTAACTACATATATTTATACAAATTAAAATCTCAATTTGTTATAATTCCATTCGTATTATAATAAAATACAATGAGATTATCTAAGTGTACGTATAAATCGCGCTTATTTGAATTTTCTCATAAGTTTTTGAATCATGTACATATAGATTTTTTAAGATTATGTAGAGAAAATAATCCTATTTGTAATGTGCAGGGCACAAGTGTGAGCTCTAGTTTGGAAGCTATCTTATTTGTAATGTGCACACCACAAGTTTGAGCTCTAATTTGGAAGCTATCTTATTCTTCAAAAAAAAGCCATACCCCTTGAAGAATTATTTATTTTATATTAGAAAATGGACGAGCTACCCAAAGATCATGAGGATATTGATATAATAAATATTAGCTTATGATTTGATATTGTAGTCAAAATGTCGCCTATTTTCTTAGAACCATGACATCACCTATTTGATATTATTTACTCTAAATTGTGAAGATGGAAACAGAGTTTTTTGATAAGAAAATGTTACCGTGAACTTGATTATTTCTGTAAATACAATGAAGGATGGAGCCAAGAATTTGATTGAGGAGGAGCGAAATTTTTTCGAAATCATTTGCTATTAAAATGTATAAATATAAAGTGTATATATAATATTAACACATGAAATAATAAAAATTATCATATTTATGCGTATACGACCAATAAGAAGTGTTGCAATAAAAAAAATATGCTACAATCAAAATAATATATAGAAAATGATACTGACAAAAATAACAAGCTATTCTCTATTTCAAAAAGAAGCAAATACAGTGGATAATCAATTGTATTTAAAAAATAGTTAATAAGGATTTTTTTTTTAATAACACTTAACAAAATTGACATAAACTCACATAAAGATACATAATCAAAACTCAAAAAGTATTAAAATAGATTTTTTTTTTCCTCTCTCTTTATTCTCACAATCAAAAAATATATTCAAAGTTCAAAATATATCTTTTCTTTTTTCTCCACAATCACATTTCCCAAATCACTCTCAATTAAATAGGACGTCTCAAATTAGTAAGATACATTCAAGTTCAATAGCCCAACAAATAAGCATCAAGATTCTTTAAGTTTAATATTGATCAACTATCAAGATTCATATCAACAATTCTAAAATTCAAATCTCTACACAAAAATCAATTACAAAAAAAATAAATCAATGTATAAATTCCAAAATTAGTACACAATACCTTCTTGTAAGTTGTTCTGAAAGAAAAAATTGAATATTGTAGGGTTCGTGAGAAAAGAAATTTCTAATAGGATTTTTTGTGTTTTAATTGGAATAGAATAGAGAAATAAAATCTAATAGAATTTTTAATATTTTAATTTGGAGAGAAGAAGAAGAAAGAGAGAGAATTTAATTCTTATGGTAAATGAGATTAGGTCAAAATAAATCGCCAAAAATAAAATAAAGTAGAGAAAATTAAATTTTCAATTATATAAGTTAGGAGGAAATGCCATTTTAGTCCTTCAACTATGCCCCTAAATCACATTGGGTCCCTTATTTTCACTCATCATTAGTTTTGATCCCTCATCTTTACTTTTTTATCAAATATAGTCCTTATGTTAAGTTTTCTGTTAAAACTAACTAAAGTTAGCTCTAGTATATTCTAAAATTACACTCACCTCCCCTGATACTGTTTCAAAATTACCTTCAACACCCCCCCCCCCCAAACAGTGTAATTTTGGAGCTATAGAGTCACAATAGCATGTTATACCAAGACTGAGATATGTCCTGACTTTATATCTTGTTGTAGAATCTTTGTGGTCAAACAAATTTTAGAATACGCGAAAGCTAACTTTATACATTGGAGGGAAATTTAAGAAACAAGGCATTGAAGGGTTAGAGTAGTTTCAGACTTCCAATAATTTCAATTTGCAAGTATTACTTTGTAATGCACAATATGATTTCGAGATATGGATTTTCTTTTTCTTTCCAAATTTTCGTTGGACTGACTATAATTTTTAAATAATGGCAAATAATCATTGTGTTTTCAAGTAAAAAAACATGACATTTTTTCGGCCAATAGTGACTTTTGTGTTTTAAAAAATCATAATGGCTCATCTCATAAGTAAGCTCGGCTGGCTTGTACCCCAATGTGTGGTGGATGTAGCTGTCTCGGATGGGGAGGAAACAGAATAGCAAAGAAGAGATGGGAATTTTCTTCATCTGGTGTTTGTTTTCTTCACTAGGGTAGGGAAAGAAAAGCCAATGAGTTGAGGAACTCGGAACCATAATTATGTTGGCTAACATGAAAAGCATTGATGCTAGTTGTTGCTACCAGAGCTTGCCTTTTTTAATTTCTTGGTCGTGGGATGCGTGGATATAGGTTAAGAGGGTGCATACCAGGGGAGGTGAAGGCAATTTTGAAAAAGTATCAGGGGAGGTGAGTGTAATTTTAGAATATACCAAAACTAACTTCTGTTCGTTTTAACAGAAAAACTAATGGAAGACCACATTTGAAAAAATAAATAAATAAAGATGAAGAACCAAAATTGATGATGAGTGAAAATAAAAGACCAAATGTGATTTGGGGGTACAGTTGAAAGACTAAAATTGCGTTTTTCACATATAACTTATATAAAAGTCAAAATTTTATTTTGAGAGGAGCGAGTGAAATTTTAAAATTCTAATAAATATATATACTAAAAAATGAATTTTTAAAAAATTGAGGAGGTGGTTACCACCACCACCAGCCCCCTGGCTTCGTTAATGAATACAATATCGAATGACGTTATTGATTTCTTTAATGAAAAGGATTACACTAAAAAAATGATTTAATTTGAGCTAGATAATCTGATATTTTTAAAAAAAAAAATTCAATTGTACATTTAATGTGACACCTCATAAAAATATCTCAATAAGATATACCGACTTTTAATCATATTTCTTGTGACACTATAGAAAATCAAAAGACACTGTTGTTACACTATAATACGAAACACTTTAGCTATTGTTACCAAAGTGCTTTTGGTGAAACCAGTCAGTGGCGAAACTAGGATCCTAATGTTTGGGGATGCACTTACTGACAACGGATATAGATAACATAAATAATTAAATTTTAAAAAAATAGGGGGTGCGCCGAAGGAGTATAATAAGGCACATTTAGAACAGCAATCCAAATTCAACTATATATATATGTGATAATTTTAAAATCAGGGAACGCACATATACCCCTTAAACTCTATATAGCTCCACCATTGAAACTAGCTAGTTAAAGCATTACGTAATTGAATATAGCAATAGCCTAATTTGACACTTTTATAGTGTCACAAGGAGTACGTTGTAATTAAAATTTGTTCTAACATATTAAAACACTTTTTACAAAGTGTTACAGGAAATATGTAATTAAGACACTTTTTAAAAATATAGTATTATATGTGTTAAATTAGATTATTTTTTCGACGGTAGTTCAACAATTATAATAGTACGATTACATAGTAAGTCAAAAGAATCAATGAATTACTCAAATGTTTAAATAAGTTAGGTTTTATTTTCTTGCAGATAAAAAATGTTGACAAAGAGAATATAACATGTTTAGTTAGTCAAGGCGTGAAGACAAAAACACACTAAAATGGGATCAAACAAAATAGACGAGAACTCTCACCTAACCAACTAAAGTAACAGACTACCTTACCGCATTAGTTTACCAAATCAAAGCCACAAAAACTCAAACCTTAGTCAGCACCAGTCAACCACATAGTCTATAGATGGGCTCATTTTGTGTATTTCTTGTTTGTTCATATCAAATTTAGCCATGTCTAAATAATTAGCATTGAATAATCACCATATCTAAAAGTTTAAATTATTAAAAAATGAGAATTATCAAAAATTTATTATTTTTAATACACTCCCGCACATATAGATAGACCCTTTTTTTTTTTTCTTGTCAAACCTTGCATGTGAAAATCTTTTATATATATATATATATATATATTGGTGGTAGTGAGATTCGAATACATAGACCTTTTATTTGATTTGACTCTGATACTATATTGAATAAACTACCTTATCTAAAAATTTAAATTGTTAAAAAGAAAAATTATCGAATATTTATTATTTTAATCAAATAGAATAAGTGTTGTTACCCTCGTTGAAGATTAATATGCAATATGTGATTATTCTCTGTAACACCAATCGCATCTAAATATAATCTGCTTATCTAATAATTGTAATTCGACCAAATTCGATCTTTATTATAATTTATTTTGTATAATTGAAAATATATTATATATTTGCTATGCCTAATGAAATTAAGAAATAATTTTCTCCCAGCACTTTATTATCATTACCTATAAATTCAAAAGTATTTTAAGTTTTATACTTGTAGATACTATTAGGTATTGCGTAATAGATAGAACTTGTATTCATTATTACAGCTTTGGGATTTGCCGATTCTCAAAGTGAAAAAAATTAAAAAGAACATTAATGAAAATTAGTTTTTAGTTTAGAATGTTCATTACACCAAAAATTCGGTTTAAAAAACTCGCGATCTAATTGTTTGATTAAATTACCCTCAATTTTTTAAATTAAGAATTGAATGAATTGACCTTTTTAGGAGATACATTATTTGAGTTATTTAAGTTAATTTGTATCAATGAAGATATTAATACATTACTTTTTTGATACAAATATTTTCTAAAATGTTAAGACATACAAATTATGAAAGATTTTTTTTTGTTAAATTTAGGGACGGATAAAAACCTTCTATCATCCGAACTATAGTTGTTTTTATACTTTATTACTTTTTTCCCACATTATTACCTCAAGCTTATTTCTATAAGAACTAAGAGCCCATTTGGAAGGATTTTTTTTAGAGAAAAAATACTTTTTTTTTTTTGAGAAAAAAACTCTTCACAATAAAAAAAATTGTATTTTGATAGACTTTTTAAAAAACGCAGAAGCCAAAAAAAAGTGAAAACTGGCTTTTTTGAGAAGCTACCCTAAAGTAGCTTCAAATAAAATTATTTTTAACTATTATATCCAAACGCAAAACTGTTTAACTTAAAAAAAGCCTCTACTATAAAAAGCGTCATTGGAGAAGCACTCGACGGGCCCTAATTCCCTTAAAACCACATATCTAATTCCATTGGGATAAAATATCTATAAGTTTTTAATTTTTTTTCCTATATATTTCCTCCCAAAATAGATATAAGGCGGTAATACCGTAATAGGTAAAAAAATCAACCATGGAGTTAATGAGATAAAGTGTAAGAAAAAAAAATAGTTAGTAAAGTCTGTTTGGATGGGAAAAAGGATATTATCCCTAACTTTTAAGATATGCTAATTATAATTAAGATAAATTATATTTTAAAAATTAAATGAACTTAATAAAAGATGAGAGTCTTCATATTTAAATTTTCATAAAAGTTCTTTCATGTGTAAATTAATGTAGATCCAACTCAACTAATTTGTAACTAAATATTAATCTATACTATTATAAAAAGAAAGTCATTTTTACCTCACAAATGACGTTTATTTATGTAATTTATAAAAATTGCCCTTCAATATTATGTGAAATATATAGAGATATGTAAAATTGTGGCTAAAATTAAAAATTCACATGAAACCGATTCAATTCAGATACCAAATTTTGATGTGTCAATTTTACCCTTTTAATTAGTAAACACATGCAATAAATAAGCAAATAAAAATATCAATATTGTAATATTATATCCAATTTAAAAAATTCATATCCTCAATCCATTAACCATTTTCTCTAATTACAATTACTTGATTTTTTTTCTTTTTGTGTTTATTCTTTATCATGTAATTCTATTTCATATAATTATTTTATTTTCAAATTATTATAATTTAATAAATTATTTCAAATAATTCTTAAAAAAGTATTGTTCTAAAAGAAATTTAATAATATATTTATATTTTCATCCTTTAAAAAATATTAAGTATTAAATTAAAATATATATTTTTTATAATTTATACACATGTAGAGTGTGCGGTATTGCTAGTAATAGAAAAAAGTTATTAATGCAAGAAGTTCAAGAGTATGTTCAACCTGAAATTGGACACAAGTTTTAAAATAAAGAGTTGGAGTAAGTTTTCTTGATCGAAAATTAATTTTTTGAGTTTTTTTAATTATATAATTTTATTTTAATGTGTTTTTAGTATATTTTTTCCCCCAAAAAAAAAATAAAATAAATTTGACATAAGTTACCAAGGGTATTTCCGGAAAATGACACGAACCGAGTCGAGACAAAGTCCGACGGCAAACCATACAAAATTCGAAACCTGGAATAAATGTTCGGTTCGCATAATAAAACAAAAATAAATAAAAAACAAAAATAAAATAAAATAAAATAATTATATTTGAATTTTCCTAGTCACACTCCAAAGCAGTTCGCACCACTCGACTCGACTGAAATCCCGAAATTACTCCCAACGCTCTACCAATTTCCCCCTTCGCTGACCTTAAATAGCTGTTTTAATGAGGGATCTTTTTGTCTTTTCATTAAAAATTCACAGTGACCCTGAAATGGAATCAGCTAATAAATGTAGTCTAAATTACTATAATTTGTTCTCAGAAAGAGAAAAAAAAAAGGCTTTACCTTTTGTCAGTGACAAAAAAAGCACGCACTCGCACACTCACTCTGTGTACGATCGGCCATGGAAGAGAACAATCGGAGCTCTGCGGCTGAGGAGGTGGAGGAAGGTAATTCGAAGCCGCCGGACACGGCGGAGAAAGCAGATAATCTAGAGGAGAAAGTCGAGGAAAACGAGGAACATAGACGAGTAAGTGAGAGCAATAGCAGCGTTTGTGCAGCTGCGAGAACTTGTACTAGAGAAAGAGGAGAATCGCGAGCTTCTAAGTCTGAAACCCTTGAAAAGATATCCGAGAGTGGTTTGCAGACCGATTTTAAGGAATCATCGGAACTGCTCTCTGGTACCCCTTTGATTTGTTTTTTTTTAATTTTATTTTGTACTACGTGCTTTCAGTTTTTGGTTTTTAGTTTTTGGGTTTTGGATGGAGTGGAGGATTGTTATCCTCTTATATGCGAGTAGTTTTTTGTGTGATTAATTGTTTTTACTATGTGTATGGTTGTGTGTGTGTGTGTGCGCGCGCGCGCGCATGTGTATATGCGAATTGCGATAACTAAGTGAGCGAAACGGTGATTTTGATGAATTTTGGATGGTGCAGAGGTTCCTGTGGAATACTCTCTGCAGCCGCTGCAGTCCGTCGAAGAATTAAAGGTTAGCACTTATCAGACTTGACTTTACTTGTTATGTCCTTCCACAAGTGGCAACAGAAAGAAAGAAAAAAAAGAAGGTGTGATTTTTGTTGGAAAAGTTAATTTCGTGGTCCTTGTTATGAAGTTGAATTTCTTTGATGCTGATAAAGTTTATTATCTAAAACCTCGGCCGAATCTGGTTGAATTCAATTAAAAGAAACAGGAAGGTGTGAGATTTATTATTCATTTAGTTTCTGGATTCATCTGAAATTAGGGCCTTTTATCCGACAAGATACGAGTTCGGTATTTGATCTCTTGATTGAGTGATTGTGACCAAAGTTTTAGTTAATTTGCACATTAGATTGCCTCTTCCACTGTTTATGGCTAAAAAGAACTCTTGTTGCCAAGAATCTTAAAGCTAGCAGATAGCACAAGTTACAGACCTGGAATCTATTCTAAATTACATCCGCAAAAGAGTTTGCTGCAATGAGCAGTTCCAACATATTGGGATGAATACTTTTCCTTTTTCTTTTATGGTTCTTCAATTGACAAAAGAAAACATTGCAGGAGGTGTTATTGCTGGACACCTTCCATGTGTCAATTATAAGTTGATGTGTGACAGTCAACATTCTACAAAATTTGAAAGAAGGGGGAATAAAAAATCAAAGGTAGCCGTACAGTATGACTGTATGAGTGAGCTAACAGTTTTTAATGGAGGGACTATTCTCGTTATTCAATATGTAAATTTCCCTTTTTGTGATATCTCAACCACTGTTTTCCCTTCATGCATGAATCTCATTAACCTGGCATTTTATGTTATTTAGATCATATTAAGATTTGATTAAGTTTGTGGGGTCTCTGTTGCTTGGAAAGTTGTTTCATTGATCTTGAAGTTTGACATTAGACTGGACACATTCTTTTCCTTACACAATTAGGAGGCTCTGTATCATGTCATATTTAGCATAGAGCAGAAGTGATTTTGTTTGTTTATGTAAAAAAGAAAAAGTAAGTGTTTTTCTTTTGATTCTGTTTTTTGTATAATTCAGACCCTTGATACTAAGTTTATTGATAAGTTATTGACGTGTAATTTCCTTATGTGAGTCAGAATTTTTGATACTCAAATGAATTAATAAGTGATCAACTCCTGTACAAATTCTCCCAGACTTAATGTTGCAGCAGTAACTGATACTGTCACAACTCATTATCCTGTCTACAAAATTTATCATACTGTCGTTCAAATTCCATAGGCTGATGGGAAAGATGAAAATTCCATTAATATGTTTTTGTTCAACTTTTATGTACTTTTTCTGAAATAATGGCAAATACATTTATGTCTCTGTATGAGCGCAACTCAGCGCCATCATGCTTTTATACTTGCCACAGGATCAAGTAAGCACAGTCCACAAGGAACCTTTGAAAGGTATCACTGGTCAGTCTGCCCAAGTTCAGATACAGATATCTGATGGTCCATCCAAATTGGAACCTTCTTCAACATCTGTTAAACAGCCCATTTCCTCCATTCTAAGTCTATCTCTACCACAAAAGGAAATGCAACTAGTAGAGAATGGGAACAGCCCATGCCTTAAAGAACAGGACAAGCAGGATTCTCCAGGTTCAAAACCTTTGTCTACTGTGTCTATGACAAAGACTCCGGATGGTTACAACTGGCGGAAGTATGGCCAAAAGCAAGTGAAGAGTCCAGAAGGTTTTAGGAGCTATTATAGATGTACATTCTCTGACTGTTATGCAAAGAAGATTGAGTTCTGTGATCGTTCTAATCGTGTCATAGAGACTGTTTACAGAAATCAACACAATCATGATCCTCCTCGGAAAGTAAATTCTACTAAAGAAAATAGGCCTGCATTGCCAATAGCACCAGTTAATGGGGAAGATTCTTCCAATCATACAGTAAGAAGTTTTATTGATCCACTGCCATCTGCTTCTTCTAGAGAACCTTTACCAGTAAGTGATAAGATACCTGAAACAAAACAGCAAGACTCATGTGGTTCTGATGAGACCATAGAAATTAATGTTAAGGAGGAGTGTGTTGATGGCCCAGAATATAAGAGAAGGCAAGTTTTTTATTACATTAATAATCATCACTTTTTGTATTTGGACATTTCCAGCTGATAGTTGTTACCAGATAAATCTGATACTGTTTTACCTCGACAAATTGTCAGGCAGAAGAGAAGTTCAACAGGTGAATTGGGCTCCCTTCCTAAAACTGGAAAGAAACCTAAATTTGTTGTTCATGCAGCTGGTGATGTGGGCATATCAGGTGATGGCTACAGGTGGCGTAAGTATGGGCAGAAAATGGTGAAGGGGAATCCTCATCCGAGGTAAACTCCCAGTCATCACTGTAGCACTTCAATATTGACCCTTAAGTTGGCTTAATTTCACTAAAATCATAGGCCTCACTTCTCTGTTTTTAGGAGCCACAGAGACACCTCTACATCTCCCCAATGCACCACCTGGTCCATTGATAATTCTAATTAGTGGTCTCATTGGTCAGTGCTCATTAATCTATCCAGTAGTCGTATTTGTATCATGGTTCACTCAAACATATCTTATGGGTTTCTGAGTTGTGTATTTTTCTGTTATTTCCATTTTATGTTATAATCATGAAGAATGGGAAAACTGTTTTGCATGTCCGGTGACATGATCTAAGAACTTTACCCGATCTCCCTGCTGCCAGCCAGAAAAAACCAGAGAAAAGAAGGAAGAAGGAAATAAAGAAATATTTTGCTGGCCTTCCTAAGAGGACATACATATATAGATGTGTAAAATATTTTCCTTCAATATCTAAGTCTAGAATATATACTCTCTTTCCTAGTGAAAAGTGTGACTGGCTTTTTATAGCTTAGTTAGATTGTGTAAATTATACTCATCAATTTCAGAGAACCTCTTAGTAGACTCAAGTTGGTTATGAAGTCACCAACTCATTCAGCATGACTTGTTAGTTACTAAGTGACCTACTCAATGAACATGAAAAATGACATTTGTTTTAAGACTATTTTGGATTTTGATGCACATAAAAAGTAATTACTCCTGAAAACAGAACAAAAACAAATTAAATTCAGGTAGAGTAAGACTGTTTCTTGCAGAATGGTGTTCTGAGGGAACATGCTGAGTCCTTAACCTAAGGGATTAAAGTTAATCTTTTAGGCCGTGACACAGAATGATGACTCTGAAGCCACTGCATGAGGCTAACTGTCTATCTTCTTCTTGAAGTATAGACCAAGTTTCCCTTTGCTGAGCTTTCTGTGATTTCCTAGAGCCCAGTCTGAACTCTGAACTTAACTGGTATTACGTTCTATTCTCTGATACATGTAATCTTTATATACCTTCATTTCTTATCTTGTGCATAATGTCAATGTTACCATTGATTTCTGGAAGTATTTCCTTGCACCAGATTTTGGATAAAACCTGAGCCCCTAGATGCATTAATAGTATTATACTTCGCCAGTCCTGCAAAAGATAAGTTTTTCAAACAAATAACAGAAGTCAACATATTCTTCTCCTTTACAGAAATCACCCCTCTTTCAGAAGTGGTAATTCTACAAATTTGAGAAATCAAAATGAGAAAATCTCCATCAAAATAGTGTAATATAGTTGTGCAACTTTATTTAATCCATTAAAATAAATGTGAAAAGCATAATCATAGTACTTCATGAGTCATTTTTCCTGGTCTGAGCCACTTAAGTCATAGAGCATATAAATAAGATATCCTATATGATTGTGTCTAATGAGGCGTAATATACAAGCATAACAGTTATTTGCTGATTCTGGAAACAAGACAAGTATATTTGGGCAAACAGGGATGGATATCTTGACATCTTTTCTGGGATGGAAAGAGTATTTGGCATGGATACAACTGTTTGCTCATCAATGACAAACGATTGATTTTATATCTGAAAGAGGATACGGTATGTCAGATCACCTGAACAAGGGCGCTCCGCATTCATCTTTGTACAGTGCTTTGTTGGATAAATGATTATATTAATTATAGATTCTTCTACAGTAATGTTATTAGAAGAGCACTCACATAGTTGAAAATTATGCCTGAATCATTGATAGTGCGTCGCCGATATTAAGAGTTCCTTCATAGTTTTGAATATATCTGGCCAAGTGACATATTTAATAGATGCCCCTAAGATTTAAGGATGATCTGTTGGTGAATAAATGAGTGATTAGACAAACCAGGAAGATAATGTGGCTCCTAGTGATGGACACTCTGTTTTCTCAAGCTCATATCCACTTTCCCAGCTTAGCAATTGCTGCAGAACAAACACTCGTAGCACACAAAAATATAGAAATATGATTCACACAGTAATGTACATGAATCTTTATTCATTCAAATTTTATTAAATGCACTAAAGATATATTCATCATACATTTGGGCAGTAATATTTTTTGTTGTCCTCGCCTTAACATCACGGAAATAATTTTCTTAGGCACAAGTTATCAAATATTTTCATGTTCTTATTCTCAACATGAATAAAATTACTTATATATTTAGGTAAAATATCCTAATCCTCATATTCTATGTTTTGTAATTTCTTGCAATAGTCTATTGCGCACCACATCAATGTCCTTTTATCTGCATTCCTGCAACATATTTCTGGAGCAACTATTCGAGCAACAAAACACGTCTGCAAGCAGCCAAGCACATAAACAAATACATTTCTTCTCTTATCTATTCTATTTTCTGAACTTAAATATCTGACTCTAATTTAATTCTAACCAAATTCGGACACATGGTGCTGCATTCACAGCTGCACTCGTGTCCAGAATCATATACTTTCCCCTCCTTTGGATGCTATTCACAATTTGGATGATATATTCCACTGCAGTGTAGCAAACTCAGCTCGAATTTCCTATGAAGTTCCTTTCTGTAAATTGTTTATATTGATATCGTGAATTTTAAATTATTTATGTTGTTACTGTGAAGGCATGACATGCCTAACCAGCTTCACTTGGATAGATGACCCGTTAGGGCCGATTTAGGCTCCTTCTCTATTGCATATCTGTGCAAGATACTATAAGCCACCTGTCCCACACATCTAACCAGCTCGTGTGGTTCACTGATGCCACCAAAAACTCTTATTTGTTGAAGCCGAGCACAGTGTGCTTTAGGCATCCAGCTCGAAATTGTCTTCTTTCATTTCGGGTTATTCACCAATCAAACATTAACTCTTCTTTTCTTATTGATTCCAAGAGTAGCAGCAATAAAGCTCAATTTATTGCTACGTGAATGGGCTTTGTACTGCTGCCCTTGTCCTGTAATGCTTTTGATTTTGGTAGGCCCCTTGGAAATGATATCAGACAATTGGATGCCATCGGCGAAATGAGTAGTATCTATTTTTCAGCGCACAGAACAAATATAGAGATTTCCAGGATATGTCTAGTTATGGTTCATTTTCTTTTAATCACCTGCTTAATGAATTTCAGGAACTACTACAGATGTACATCAGCTGGATGTCCTGTTCGAAAGCACATAGAGAGGGCGGTTGATAACACAAGTGCAGTAGTAATAACGTACAAGGGAGTTCACGATCATGACATGCCTGTACCGAGAAAGCATCATGGCTCAAAAAGTACGCCTCTTGCTGCTGCTGCTAATCCTGTTCCTGTGGATAAATTGCAACTTGATAAAACCAAATCTTATCAGAATCAAACCCAATGGTCGGTTGACAAAGAAGGTGAATTGACAGGTGAAGCATTGAGTCGGGGTAGCGAAAAACCATCAGGATCAGCAAAGACCCTTCTGAGCATTGGGTTCGAAATAAAACCTTGCTGAAAAGTGGTGAGCATATCCTAAATAATTCATTTGAGTTTGTCTCACCTCCCTTTTCTCCTGTATGTTTCATTTGTTGTAGTTCTAGTTTACTTTTTTCTGCTAGTGTGGTAATTTGTCTTAGCAGGTAATTATGGTGGTAGAGTGTAACATTGGTTGCCGTGATTTCTGTAAATTGTTGTGGGCCTAATGGATAGTTGAGCTTAGGCACTTCTTGATTGTTGGGTTCTGCCAAGAGCCATATCCGAGTATAATAGGAGAAAACATCAGCTTTGATCTATTATGAGGCCTTTACCTTGTCAAATTTGTAGACATGCAATTTTCTCTGAGAGTAGCAATCACTAGGTGGTGTATTCTTAGACGAAATGTGCGACTTTCTCTGGAGCTTAAGGTCCGTAATCACATGATGTCGGATAATCTTTGGTGGCAGTCCGTAAAACCTAGGAAATGGATTGCGCCTAGTGATGCATAAATGCTAGAGTTGATTAAAGATCTCTTGAAATTTGGTGTATTTTCATTAAAACCCTTGTAACGTGAAAAGCTGTAAATACCTCTTTAATGTTTGATTCTGTCTTACGAATCCCACTTACAGTTAGGGAGGTATTGGTAACACACAACCAAATATAAAGCGGATTTCTGCAGTTTTGCATACCACGTGAGGTTTTGTGAAAACGGGCTATAAGGGTTTTCCGTAACTAATCCTAAATGTTAAGAACATAAGCGGCAGAACACAAGGCCAGCTATTTGCTAAGTTTTGGCTGCTTCTCTGCTAAACTTGCAAGTCCATTTTATATTTATATGCTTATCAGCTTATACCTTTCTCATTTCATAAAAGAAGTCACGTGCATGTATTGTTATCGAACAATTATTTTGATAAAACAGATTGAAAGACTTTAGTTGTATCGTTTTTTGATAACTTCAGGTATTTTGTCACGCATAATAACTTGGTCAGAACAACTATTTTGGTAGACAAAATTGGCATTTCTTCATGTTGTTTGAATTGGATGATTCGTAGTTATTGTGTAGATGTGACATCTGTTTATCTGTCTTGTGAAGCAATTGTTTACATGTACAGATTTAGTAGAGGGTACAATTTAATATTGTTAATAGGGTTTTGAGTGAGTGTGTGTGTGTGTGTGTGTGTTTGATAACTGAGAAAAATAGAAAAGATTTCCATTCGACACGTCCAACTTTGGGTGTTCAGTAGAAATATTAGACGATTGAATAACTAATACATGAATTTGTATTCAGTGTAGCACTATAAAAGCTCGAATATAGTTTTAAAAAAAATCACCGCTCTTTCTTATTTAAGTTGGAAACACCCATGTATGTGCATACTTCAATTTATACTGTGTTCGAGTTCAAAAGTTTTCTTTATCAACATGGGGCTCAAATAATGAAATGTGATACTACTTTGCTAGATTAACTCATGAATTATTTGGTAAATTACATTATAGAACGTAACTTGTTATAGCGGGACATTTTTCACATGGTTCTGCTAGGTGTGGCCGAGCAAATAAATTTATTCATATGTTTTTTAATTTTGGTACAGGTAAACAATTGCTTCATATGTATACAAACAATTGTTTAGCCTCTTCCTATTACACTAGCATACACACAAACACGCACACACATGTTGCATCATATTCAAACTCTCACGTTCGACCACAATATATCAATTCTCGGATTTATTTATATTAAACAGCACTATGAAACAATCACTTACAGCTCAAAAGCTATAAAATTGTACATTAGGGTGAAATTATACAAGCGGTCAACTTAATGCAGCCACAGTAGATTTGAAACAGTCCCACATTCTTCCCACCAGCCACACTCTTTGCCTCCAAACTTTATTGGTAAAAACAACACGCGCAGTTGAATTCATCTCTCATCGGTAAGGCAAATACCCACAAGATCAACATCTCTTCCAACTAAATACACTGGCAACGAGAGAGAGAGAGAGAGAGAGAGTATGATGTTATTCACGAGGGTGTGCGAGCCAAAGAGAGCTAAGGGCTCAAAGACGAGTAGTATTCACTGGTAGCAAGGATCACACGGGCCTGACTGGCGAATTGTTAAATATAATTTGCATTTGTTGCAGAATCTGCTGCCTCAAATTATCAGCCTGAAATCAACGCTTACCGCTGAGTTTTTCGCATTATGTATAGGTTGAATGGGTGAGATTGTGAATGTACGTGCACAAATTATACTACTAACTGTGTGATATAACAGAGGCCCAGCAAGTAAAAAACCTATTCATTTTCCTAAAGGGCCAAAAACAGAACACACTATTGCATTACCATTAAGATGGTGTTTGGCTAAGCTTATAAGCTCATCAAAACATCTTATAAGATGTTTAAGAGCTTATAAAATAATGCAAAGTGTTTGGCAAACATTGTAGATGAGAAGCCTATAAACTCCTCAAATAAGATGTTTAGGAGCTTATAGCTCTTTTTAAAAAAGTGAGAAGGTGGCTACTTCTTTTTTAAAACCTACCAAGCGCATTTGTTTTCAACCAAATTAATTACAACATTACCATTACTAATATCTTATAAGTTATACCTTATCTTATTTATCCAAACACTTTAATAACTTATTTTTAAAATAAGATTCAGTATCTTGTTAAGCTTCTGAAATATCTTATAAAAATGTAGGAACTTATAATATGTAGTAACAAATACCACTAATATAGCATTCTAATTATTATACAACTTGTATTTTCAAGAAGCACTTAAAACCATATATTCTTTAATATGTGTAAAATAACCTTAAAATGGCTAATAATATGAAACGAACACGGTACTAGCTCAAATTCCAATAGAAAATGTGAATTATTACTAGCCTGTAATTGAACTTGATGTTGATCTCCAATAACTGAATTGACCCCGACATTTGCATAAAACTATTTCCCTGAAACATTGATGGGTTAACTCTTATTTGTAGGCTTGTAGCTGTGTCAAAAACTATCTCCAAACCCCAGAAAGCGAGTTTTTATTCTTTAAATGTCCATCGCACACTAACATTCGAAGAATGTGAACAGATAATTAATTTTGTTGGGCGGTTCTCATTTCAAACAATTAAAGTTGATGAAGGGGCACATCTTAATCTATTTCTTTTTCTAATTTAGCAAAAAAGACGTGCATAATTTTTTGGAGACAAAAATACACGATACCAAGATATAATAATGGGGTGTAAATGTGTCATTGAATAATTATATTTCTCCGGGTCTTTAAACCACAATATCAAAACTAAAGTGTCAAATTTTGTTTTCAGCAACTACTTTAAACAACGCTGCATGTTAATCTACTACATTAGACGACTACTCATGAGATGCTACCAACTTAAATAATACCTTAATGGTGTTTTCGACTACTGGATTGAGGTCCTAGAAAGGCCAACTCGACCCGAACTACACAGACCAGCCCAAAACAAGTTGCTCTTCCAAAATTCATTTATATATTAGCATCATTGCTTTAGTGAATGATTCATGTTTTCTCATTCTCAGTCAACTTCCAACTCTAAACCATCCCAAATTCAAACTGAGATCCTACAATCACAGATACCAGGCAAAGAAGGAAACAAGTAAAATTGACATCAATAGAACATCTTCCAGTATTGGTCCTCCCCCAAAACATAACAAAGCATAAGCAAACGACATATACACAATGATTTACACAACTTCCCAGCAGTGTACCACATTAGATGAATAAGCCATGACAATTAATTATCATTTTCATGTATCAACTCAGATTCATTTTGAAAGTTTAACTCCGTATACACAAAACAGATGAGTTCACCTCTTGGCACATTAGCCTTGAGCATTTTAAGTGGCAGCAACCAAAGTATCCATCATAAGACTCGAAAATGACACCTGAAAGTATCCAACATCAGAAAGTTAGTTTGTGATATGGTAGATTGTCACAATAATATTAATGTTGCAAGTAGATACTATGACATCAAGTCAGTAGTAAAAGCAACTTTCAGAAAGCATTTAGATAAGTGATTGTCAACCACAGAGCTTTTGGCACTTGTATCTCATCAAGTCACAAAGGGGCAAACTTTGTTCAAACTATTCTAGTAATATTTTCTAACACCTGAAGGAACAGCATCGGATTTAGCAGGAATAACGTTTCAACTACTTCATATAAGGTGTCTAGAATTCTGCCATGCTATGAGTGCAAACTGCAGTATTCAAATTATTATGCAAATGTTGCTATGAAGTATGAACAATGAAGCTTAAAAAGTTCATAAAAGGAATTATTAATAAACTAAAAGAAGCATAATTAAAAAAATGAAATAAAGGATAAGGTAATGTACCCCAGTAGTCCGTGACCTGACCATGCTCTAGGAGTGACTGTCATATTAACCAGAGAACCTTGCCTCATGACCACTAAGGGGACTGCTTGGCCTTGATTATTTTGTGCTTCAGCAGCTAGCCTCTGCAGCAAGTTCTCACCTATGTCCACACTCCCAAACTTCACAATCTGATCCCCCAGCTGTAGACCATCTTCGGCTGCTGGAGACGCCTCAGTGATTTCATCTACCATTGCAAAGGGTCTGCTGACAACTAGATCCACATCCATAGAACAAGAAGCACCTCCAGCAATAGGATTGCTTGAAGATGAAAGCAAGCCAGCATTCGAATCTTGATCTTTTTGCCCTGCAGCATCAGCCCATGAATGCAATTAATGTCTGTGTCAATTACACAAAGGGCATGCAAATTAAATACACTCTTTCAACCTTAACAGACCAGATTCACGTGGCTGCTCACAAACTGGCATCTAACTTTCCAGTTCGGGTCTATTAATTGGTAGTAATGGTTAGACATACCAATTATCATGAGTGTTAGTTATTTTTCACACATGACAAACTAAAATAAATACAATTATGGGTCTTGAATCACTAACCTGAATCTTTCCCAGATGCAGTTCTTGGTGAAACCGTTGCAGAATGCAAAAGTTGAATGTTTTGGTTAATTTTCTCTGTAATTTCCTTGTGATCATTACGAAGTTCTGAGCAGGAATAACAAAAGGACAGCTTTATTAATTGAAATTTTCAGCATGAATAAAAAATATTTTGTGTTTCTTAACAAGTAACAATTAATAAATCCGTGAAAACATTCTGCCTTTGTAACAGGGCATATTCTATATTATTTGAGAGTAAAGTTTAGGTAATAGTAGTCAGATAGTTCCTCCTCACTGCACATCACCACATTAACAAGAAAACCATAAATGATAACCCTAGAGGAAAGAGGGATATACCGCTAAAAAGGATAGTAATGGAGGGTTTGTGGGTCAAGCTGATCTACTTATATGGACTATTTTCCAAAACAAAGTTTGTGCATAGACGGTGACATCTTTGGCTCAACCCAATGCCAACGCACACCATACCAACTATACATGTCATAGTTTATGAAAACCATTAAGGTTCTACTCATAAAAAAGAATGTTTACTTAGCTTCACTTCCATATGCCCACTCATCATGCGAAGCACCCCTCGTTAATCTGTTCATGTCTTCCTTCAACCCTCAATAAGTGATTAATAAACCCACAGTTTTGAAGCAATGCAGTTAGAGCAAACTAAATGATTAGCAACAACTAATTGCTAATAGGAGTACATCAGGCTTTTTTTATCAGAATATTATATATTAAAGAAAATTTAAAACCCACCTGCAGCAAACTAACAATTCTACTTCAACATTATATGGCATGATGCTGTCCGACAATTTTGTCTTGTTTTGTTTTTCCTTCTTTTCATTTATTCTTTTAATGTTGTTCAGCCCATCAGCACAATGTTGAGTATTGATTATTGAACTCCTAAAGTGGCAGTACCATGCAGCAAGCAGCATGTTTTCAATCAACACAATATTGAGCTAGGCAATCAAACTGACAACACACTGCATTTTCCAAGAAAACTAAGAAAGAGAAAAGTAAATTTCACATGAAAGCATTAAGGCTTGTAGTGCCTTCCTTAGCATCATTTGTCAGTCACTTGCTGGTATGCCGAAAAAATTAAAAAAAATGAAATAAATTCATGGAAAGTGTTGGTGCTTGCAACGCCTTCTGAGCAGAGTTTGTAAGCCACCGTGTTCTGTGCTGAAAGGCGGAACAACATTTAAATAAAATTAAAAAAAAAAATGTGACAGTGGCACGGCCATAAAGAATTTTAGTTTGAAAGCATCATTATGGTGCTTTGAAGCAGAATTGTATCATCACTGGAGGTGGGTAGTTTAATAAGTGCTATAATATACAATACTTTGCTAAAAGAGCCACCACATTCTTTCAGTCAAGGAATTGGTGTGATTTATTCATGAGTTGATCTTAAGAGATTAGGTTTACCACACTCACCATCATCCAATGATTTAGGTGACTGTCATACTTGGAGGTGGGGTTCTTTAAGTGTTTGCATGTCATGGTTCAGCATACTAGCACAGTCATTTTCCTTATGGATTTACAAAGAGAAAAGCAAGTTGAACATTGATTCTAATAGAGACTGCATCTCACCAAATATACAACAACTAAATTCCAATTTCCACAGCCACCAACTTATATTTCAAAAGCATCAAAAAAATCACGGCAGACTCCATTCCAAAACCTACCTTCATTCATCATGAAATTTTATGCTAAAATATAGCTCTATTTTGCACTATAGTTAATACCAAACAGAACTTGTATCAAACAGATTCAGCACCGTTAAGAAGATAAAGCCGATAACAAATTATCCAAAGGGCATTGGCAATATGAACTTTGAACATTATTGTTCTTCAACATCTTCAACACAATATAAGCCAAACAAAACTACCATAACTATCTGTCAATATTAACAAATTACTTAACTAGCCATAAAACAAAGTGTAGATCAGTAAATTACCAGCAAGCCTATGCCGGTCTGCCCTCACAGTCGGAATATCGATATCCGTCCTCGGAAACCCCTGCACAACCCCAAATTTTAGCACTTAAACACAAAACACTAACAAATTCAAATTCCTCACATTGTTTTCAAGCTTATTCATTATCCAAAATTCGATCAGAAAGGTCAAGATTATTAGCCGAAATCAACAAATAAACCTATACGGACAATAAAAGGAAAAAATTGCCTCGGAGTCGAGGAGGTTGCCGGAGAGGCCAGGGCCGCCGGGCTGGCAGATACGCTCAATAATGACATTCATCTCCGCCTCCAATCCGCTCCGCTTCTCCATCAGTTTCATCGTCTCTGCTTTCAAATTCGTCGCCACCATCTTCGTCTCGAAGCTTCTTGAGATTTTCCTATCGATTCCTGAAAATGACTGCTAATATGTGAAGCTTTGCCACTAGGGTTTTTGTACGATTGCGAGAGCTCAGAGGAAGCATCGAGAAGAAGGGACATAAAATCGGTACTGTGAGGTCTGGGCTTACCTGGTATTTGCATTCCAGTCCCTGAGGTTTTGGACCTTGCTATTTTACTTCTTAAAGTTTGTATATTAAGCAAACACCGTCTTTGAACCTTGTTTAGTTGGATATATTTGATTATATTTTATATGATATTTATACTCTATAAAATTATATATAGGCATATTTGATTTGATATTAGATTTTTTATGAGCCGTATAACTGTATAAGTCGTGAGGCTTGAAATTCGACTTGAATTTTAAATTTCATAATATAGTTTATAACAATTTCATATATTTTGTGAATTTCAATCGAGCGAATTTTTATTTCAAAACAAACAACACTTACCAAATATTTAAAATATAAGATCCTCCAATTTAATAAATTTAACATCTTATATTTATAATGCAATATAAAATGTCCCTAAACTATAAGATGACAAGTGGAAGGTAAGAATTTGGGGTTAAATCATTTTCTCCCGTTGATATCCATTGTCTCCTCTATTACCAAAATCATCTATATTGTTAATTAAGTGCAATCATCTAGATTCATTATTTCTTTATTTTTTTAATTCAAATAAATCTTTGCTTAAATAATATTTAGCCTTGTCGTCCATTTTTTATTTCTACGGCTATCGAAGTTCAAATTATTAGTCACCCTCCCCCCACCCTCCAACCCCATTTGTGATTGTTGTTTTTTTTAACATTATTTTCCCCTCTACTCTCTCTCTCTCTCTCTCTCTCTCTCTCTCTCTCTCACACACACACACACACACACACAAATTAAAGATATAAAAATAACATGATAGCTTTAAATAAAAATATATGTAGATAAGGAAAACTTTAATTAAAATATGATGTAATACCATCAAATTAGTTATAACTTAAAAAATATTAGAAAAGTAAATGTGAACAAAATACCATGTAAAATTTCTCCTCAAAAATTAGAAAAAAAAATCAATCAAAACTACTATAACTCAAACTTAAAAAATATTTTAATTATGATATGCCATATCATAGAAGTAAATTATAACTTAGAAAGAATAAAAAAAATTAAATATGGACACAATATCATCTACAATATATATTTTTTTTAATATTTTTCATCGCTATCATTTCTTTTATATAGTTAAACAATATATGAAAGTTTTGCTACCTAGATGCTCTTCATGCATTGTCGTATCTTTGTTTTCAATTTTTTTTGCCATTAGATTGTCGACATATCCAATTTTTATTTTTTTATTGTGTCTAGCTTAGGGGTGCTATGATGGTGTGTTTGATGGGGAGAGATTATACCACATTATTCTTACAAATTTTATAAAATTGTTAAGTTTGATTGATTCTTTTTAATCATTGATATTGATAATTTTTTTATGAAATAATTTTATTAATTAATAGGATTTTTCATATATTTGTTTATCATCATGCTTCTGAATATTTTTCTTTAAGAAATTTAAGAATTTAAATATGGACACAATACTACAAACCAAAACATTTTTCTCAATTATCTTAATTTATTAATTTTTTTCTCATACCTATTGCGTTTTACAAACTTTTCAACACCAAGCTTCTCTTATATTTATCATTGCATCTTCAGTTTTTTAAGTTCTTTCCAAAGGTGTTCAAGAATTTGTTCAACCCGACAAACAAATTCAACTAAGTCAAATTTGCTTGCAAACCCAATTTTAAAAATTTAATCATAAGGATGGTTTTACTAACAATGTCGATAACCACTTTCAAATCAGCATTAGGTTGTAACTCATCTATCTACAATTTTACCACTACATTTCATGCAATATACTAGCAAAATATATACATGTATAATACAAGTACATACACTATTCATGTATGTATTATTTTGAGCAAATGTCATATTTAGTTGTTAATATTTCATTTTAGTATCTCTTTAGTCACTAAAGTATCATTTGTTACCTTACAATCTCTAAACTTATAAATGGGCTCCACGCTTATCCCTTTGGTATTTTTCTTGTGGGTTTTCACCTCAAATGGTCTCATGTGACAAGCATGTGCATGTTTTAAGAACAAAATTATCACTCTATGATTATACAATTAAGATCAAAAAATTAATTGACCAAATAATAAAAAAAAAGACAGTAAATGTTGTTCTAATCAATCAAAGAATAAAAAGGGGGTAAAAAGCTAGGGTTTTCCTTCATTTCGATTTTCACATGTTTGTTTTGCTATCAATTTTTGATATTTGTTATTGCCATATTTTCTTAGAATAGCAAAAATATTTCTCTTTTTTCCTCTTCTTGTTATGATTTTTGCTGGCAAAAAATGGTTGTTTTCTATATCATGAACAGGTTGTTACAAGTGGCAGGAAGCAATAACATTTTTCCTGCATCTTTTGGTTACTTTCAACTTATTTGAGGAACCAAAGTGGAACTAAAAATACTAGATTGATAATTTTGCCCTTAAAATAGGCACAAGCTTGTCACATGATACCATTTCAAGCAAAAACCTATCAAAAATTCACCAGATGGATGTATGTGAAACCAATTTATAAGTTTAGGGACTGTAAGATTACAAATACTTCTTTAGGGACTAATGTTATATTAAAATGAAATATTGAGAACTAAATATAATATTGGGACAAAAATATTTAACCCCCCAAACTATGATCGTTTTTGCACTTTACCTTACCAACTTCTACCACTTTCACTTTACCCTCCAAACTTAAGTTTTTCTTTTTTTTTTTTTTTTTTAACACTTTACCATATCCAAGCTGCTTTCCGATGGAAAAAGTGAATGGAAAATTTTCATGTGACTTGCACGCCCCTTTAGTGAGGGTAATTATGTTATTTTCTAAGCCACCTGATTAATATAATTGCAAACGGACATTAACACCCACAGTTTGGCGTGATTGTGGTTGATCATATTAGGGGTTTTTTTCCTCCAAGTTGTTCCCTTCTTTGATGTGCGTTGAAACGGCTGAAGTGAGTTTGATGGAGGACTTGTGCCACTACAGGAAAACTTCGGTGAAAAGAATTGGTGGACTGACCAAAACCCTAGGCGACGGTTCAAGGCTTGCGAAAGGTGACAAGTATGAATGTTGCGTATTTCCCCCTTTTTTTTTCAATTGTTGTTTAGCTGGAGCCCTAATCATTCATTAAAAGTTGGGGGTTTGATTTGTAGCAAATTCTGCATAAATTGATAAAAAAAATTTCTTTTTATTTTTGTATTCTGTTAACAAAAATCAGAAAAATGGGGGTTGTAATCACTTTGTGTGGGTTGATCTACCGATGTGTGATTGTGCTCGAGAAGTTGTCCCTAGATTGCTTCATCGTGTAAACAAGCTTCACGTTGATGTGATAAGGGGCAAATCTGGGGAGGAGTGGTTATGGCTTGGATTGATGTTATCTTGGTTCGTATTTTATCTTTTTAGGTGGTTACGTGTGTTGTAGATGTATGGACAATGAAGCCTAATTAAGTCATGTAATAGTTATGTGGTACTGATGTAGAATTCATGTTTTCCAATTATGGATTTTTGGGCATGATGTGTTGGAAAATTAAATGGGTCACCCATGGGGCTAACCCTGGTCCTAATAAAGACCCATTTTTCATAAATCGGTATACACATCATTTTGGGGGGAAAGATTGTTGTTTCAAAATAGAAACCACCCCATAATTCCCACCAAAATAACCTCCAAATAATGGGGTTAAAACGTGGGTGATGGGGGCTGTAAAATACACAAAAAAATAGGAGAGTTTTGGTTGTTGGTTCTTGAAAACACACATCAAAATTACACCTAGTTAGCACTTAAGTTGTGATCAAAAAGAGTACTCCGCACATGAGTGTTCTTAGACTAGAAAGGAGGGTGAATTCATTCAGTGAAACATCCAATGAAAAGATCCTACGCATAAGTTGTTTTTTTTTTTTGGCGTTATTCAGGTGAATTAAATCATATGATTGTTGATATGGAATTATTACATGATGAAATTTATATAATGCCATCTTTATTTATGAAAATTTATGTTTGCAACGTGAGTACTTGTACCATGTTTCACTTGTTTGGAATGGTATTGGATATTAATGTTGCTACAATGGGCATGAATACTATTAAAATGACACAAGGAATTAGTTCTTCATTTACTTCCAACTGTAAAATGTTTCACAAGGAAACAATATGAAGCATATGAGAAAATGCAAAATGAGATATTGTTAAATCCCAAATCTACTAGTTCAACAAAAACTAAGCACAATGATGTTTTGGCTTTAAGCAGGATACCAAATCAATTAAATTTTTGACATTTATTTAAATAAAGCCCATCTCATTTCAAGTTATTTTTTAATGTTGATGTTTTTTCAAATATATTATCTAAAGTGCTTTCTATATCAATTTTAATATTATATCTTCTTAAGACATCCCAGATCACAGCTAAATGTGTCACATTTTGTGTTCTTATTTTCAACCAATAAAACGATATCTTTCTATTTTGACCTATATATTTTAATTTAATGCATTTATGATTATTTTTATTATTCCATAATAAAATGACATTTTCTTGATTTTCGATAGCTGCCAAGCTTATTGTGGGTATGGTAAATGATTATTCAAGATTACTGTTATTCATTGATTCAACTTCATATAGGGTATCCCACACAATGTCCAAGAAATGTACAAATTTTTATATTTTTGGTTGTTTTTTCTACATAGGATATTCTCTATATAAATATTTTATTGGATGATTCGAATCCACTCTATATAAATTTTATCTAGCACCGTAATAAAGAGGTATTAACAACATGCACATTGGTATATGAAATTTTATCGACTAATTTGTTCATTTTTCTTTGTATCATTAGTTCCTTATGTATTACCATTTTTTTCATTAAAAAATATACTTATATATTTAAAAACCAAAATCTAATTATAATGTGAAAGATAAAATAATATCACTTGTTACATGGTGTTTAGTGACTTACTCAATAGCTCCTCTATGTGTGTAAAAATTGTTCCCGCTGCAACGCATGGGGCAACAATTAGTTTAATGTGTGTGTGTGTGTGTGTGTGTGTATATATCTATCTATATATATATATATATATATGGTTTTGACAATCCTTTGAAAATTGAACGTGGCACGGGTTTTACGCTACACTCGCTAGTCCGTATTAATGTAAGAGAGGATTATGGCTAACTAGCATTCAATCACCCGTTTCTTTTCCTTCAATTCTGATTTAATAATTTATAATTATATTCTTTGATTTACTCCTCCAAATTTGATGTCCTTGTTTACAATGTTATGCTATATTTCAGCCCATAGTGGCTATATGTCCCCCTAAAAAATCACAACATGATCCATTTTCCCCTTTGGTCAATTTCATCTGCTACTCCACTCTAGCTTCATAAAAGCTTCCTTCAATTTCACCACCAGAGAAGGTGTTAGATTTTTTTTTCTTTTCGATTTTATGATATTATTATTATGACTTTTAACTTTTAAACGTTTATATTTATATTTGAATATACATATTGGTGTGTTTTTGAATCTCTAGAAACCATTTATTTTCCAATACAAGTAATTGTTTTTCTCCTAACCTTCACCCATTTGTGTGGAAAAAACACAATCCCGACAATTGATAATTAAATGAAAAAGTAATATTTTATAGGGATAATTATTCCCGCTACCCCTGAATTTAGGCGAAATTATAAATAACACCCCTTTGTATCGATTTTTACCAATAACCCCCTAAATTTTGTGAATTTATTACTAAAATAAACAAAAACAACACAATATCCATTTTACCCCTTAAATATTTCAGATATTTTTTGTTAAAAAAAATAAAAAATAAATACAAGATTAAATTGACAAAAATATCCTACATACACTCAAACCCTAATCTTTTCACACAAAACCCTTACTCATTCCCACTTCCCACCCCCAACCCCCTACCTCATCAAGATCCGCCGCCGCCGCTATGCACCCCACCACCCCCGCTGTCCCACACTCACGCCGCCGCCAAGATTTGCAGCCCATCTACCCAGATCTGCCGCCGCCACCGCTATGCACTCCACCACCCCCACTGCCCCTCACTCACGCCGCCGCCGCCGCCGCCCTCATTCGACTATGCCGCCGCCTCAGCCCTCATTCGTCCATGCTGCCGTAGCCCTCATTCCACCATGTCGCCGCCGCCGCCCCAACCTTTCTCTCCCCCTGCTTCTCAGTCTCTCTTCTTCTTCTTCTTCTTCTTTTTCTTCTTCTTCTTTCTTTTTACCTTTATTTTCTTAGATCTAGAGATCTCTCTCTCTCTCTCTCTCTAAATCGGACGTGGGGGATGTGGGCGGCGTGCGGCTAGGCTTCAAATAAAGGGAGGGGCAGTGGCGACTAGAGGTGGCCGGAGAAGACGAGTAGGGAAGACGAGCAGGGGAGATGATGATGAATAGGAATTAGGGTTTAGAATTTGGGTGAAATTAGGGGAAGGGTAAAAGAGACAATTCAAAATTGATTAAATAATATTTTTATTTTAAAAGGGTAATTTTGGAAGTTCAAATAGAATTATGAACGTTGACCGTTAGTCAACTAACAAAAGTTAGAAATTGAAAGACGGAAATAAAATTTAGGGGGTTATTGGTAAAAATCAATACAAGGGGTTGTTATTTGTAATTTCTCCTAAATTCGGGAATGGTGGGAGTAATTATCCCAATTTTATATATTTATTAAACTAATGCCATACAATTTATTAGTATCTGATTGTAAGTGGACCAATCCATGGGGCAATTAGAATTTTTTCACCTATTGTACATGAAATATAATTTATCAGTATTATCATTATTATATATGATATATATATATATATCATTTATTTCAATTTTTCTATAATAAACAATTTTGAAATATATATTGGCTAAAAATATAATATTTTCTTTAATACATGCATTAAAAAGCAATCTGAGTACAATACATAAAGAGAATGGCACACATATAAAACCTTTTTGAATGTTATTTATCAAATACAATAACTTAAATAACTAAACAATTAAATACTTTTCTCTTTGATAAGTAACTAAACAAATACTTAAATATATAATTGAATATATCTAATGAATATGTATTTGGAATTGATATTAAATGGCTCGAATATGATCTAATCACTATATTTGTATTTATTTATAGTTTGAATATCTATATTCGGATATGGTGACATCTTATATAAACAAATGCGAATGTGAAAGATAATCAAATTTTTGCTTACCCATTGACGGGCTTGTCCATCCTCCTCTCCCGACCTACCCTCAACCCCATCCACCTCACATTACAAAAAAATACACATTTTTTAGCGAAAATATTTTTACATAAAGTTTTGTTGAAATTTCAACGGAAGTCAAAAAAAGATTTTTGGGGTATTTCCGTTGAAATTCCATCAAAAAATATGATGTGAGTTCTACTGTCAAAATTTTTCGCCAGATAATTCCACCAAAATTAAAAAAGTGAAAATAATCTCTAAATTTTGTCGAAATTTCAATGGAAACATTAATAGAAAGGAAATAAAAATAAAAATTAATAATTTTGGAAGATTCAAAACAAGTACTTTGGCCGAATTCCGCTAGAAGATTCAAGAAAAATAACACAACACATTTTTTTTAATTATTCTAGAGGATTCCATTAAATTTGGTTCGAAATTTCTAAAAGGTAAAATAAAAACAATAACTTATCTTTTTTTGACTCAATTTAAGAGAAAAATTCCATAGAAAACATAAACAAATAAAAAGCTCATAATTGTTGAAAATTTTGACACAATTTTCTACCGAAATTCCGCCGAAATTGTCAAAAAGAATATAAAGTTTCTCCTATTCCTCAATTTCTTTCATTATCTTTCTTTCTCTTCTTCATATCCCTTACTTGTTGTACACAAATAAAATTTATTGTCAAGTAAGTGGCAACTCGTGTCAAATAAATATATTAAATATCAATATTATATTTTCTATTTTATATTGGAAATTTAATTAAATTTAATTTTTATGTTAAATAGTTAATTAATTGATATTTTAATATACATTTTCTCACCCAATCAAATGGTGCCAAGTGTTGAATTACAATGGGTGGCAATAAAAATAATATCTTGTAAACAAATAAGGTAGATATTATTATTTTGGCAATAAAAATAATATCTTATAAACAAATCAGCCAGATATTACTATTTTGGCAATAAATAATATCTTGCAAACAAATTAGTTAGATATTATCTTTTTGGCAATAAAAATAATATCTCACAAATAAAGAAAGCTAGATATTATTGTTTTGGCAATTTAAATCATCTCTTTTCATTAAGACACTGAATTGCTAACAAATATAAGTTGGCCAATCAAATTGTGCTACCTCATCAAGTAAACATGGCAAAAGATTCTCCCCTATACTTATAAATGTTGGCCTTCTCTACAAGTCAAACTCAGATCAAAGCACAAAAGGTCTTCAAAGTAAGAGAAGCAAAAAAAATCTTGAAGTTTTCTCAAGAAGATTCGAAGTGATTAAGGCGAAGTTGCCAGCATTTTTTACGAAATCATCAAATTTAGGCATTTGATCCGCAATTCGGGTGCTTAACCGGCGAATCGACATTTTCTCAAGTCAAATACATAACGATCAAGCCAATGTTCCTTGCGTTCTTCTCAAAGATCAACTAAATTAAGGCACTCAATCTGCAGACAAGGTGCTAAGCTAGCAAACCGACATTCTTTCCAAATTTAAATCAAGTCAAGTCCATTGTGTTTACGGAGTTCATGGCATTCATCGAAATTCTCAGCGTTTGATTCATAATCAAGCTACAAACCTACGAATTGCGTTAATGAAAATCAAGTCAAGTTCCAAGAAGATCAAGCCACCAAATTTATTCCAGAAGTGTTAGAATTTTCAAGTTTCAAATTCGTAAAAGAAGAATCAGATGATTAAATTTAGAGATTGTACCCACACTCTTTTGATTAAATTCAATAAATTTAATTAGTCCAACTTTTTTGTCTTGATAAATAAAAAACTCAAAATTTGTGTTACACTTATTTTTCATAACTCACCAGCACCACCACTACCATCTCATCACCCAAAGGCGCCCCACCACCACCACCACCTCCATCTTCTCCCCATCTTTGTTGCTGACACCATCTTGCCACCATCTATCTACGACCACCACCACCTCCATCTATTTTTCTTTTCTTCTTTTTTTTTTCTATCTATCTTCTTCTTTTTCTTCTCTTTTTGTTTTTCCCATACTCCCATCACTGAAATGTAAGGTTATTTATGTATATATATAAATATATATGTGTGTATTTGTATGTATGGATGAATGGAATGTAATTTATATATTCAATATATGTATATGCACAAAATACTTGGGTTTCCAAATTGAAACTTTAAAGTGAAAATGTCATCCTTATAAGTTTGGACCAAAAAAATTAGGTGCAATCATTAAATATTAATTTTGGTTAAGTTGTTCCTAGTTCAATTTTATGGTGCAAATTGATGGATTCGAATGCAACTCTTGTGTCCAATGAATTTGCATGTTCGGGCATGACAAATGGTATTGAGCCATTTGCCAATCAAAATATCATAAGCTAATCGTTAATGCGAGACAAATTGTGCTAATCATAATATATGCATCCAACGCGTGTGATCCTTGCAGCTAATCATGTATCTAAGCCGTTTGAATTGTCTTTTTTTCATGAGAAAAGTACTTTTTCATTTTTCTTCTTTTTCCTTCTTGAAAAAAAAAACATTTTAAATAAAAAAAATCAAGATTTGGTTGGGCATCTATTAAAGAATAAAAGCCGAAGAAAAAATTCTAAATAATTTTTACTTTTTTTTTAAGCTGGCCAAAAATATGTTCCAAATAAAACCATCTTCTAAAGATTTTTAAATTACAACTTTCCAAAAAAAAAGGGCTTTAAAAAAATATTTTAACTCTACTTTAAAAGGAAGTGCTCGACAAGGAATTTCAGAGTCACTTTTTTATATCTTGCCAAAGATTTGCTCAATTTCTTTTCTTCATTTCCAAGGCCTCCAAAAATGGTACAGTAAAAAGAAAGCAAGAAACTTAGCTGCATACAGTGATAAAAGTAGAAGGTGTACAAGAGAATGAAAGTGAGAGGTCATTTCTTTGGTGTACTTGGGAATATGAGAATCAGTAAAAGTACTGCCTATCACGATCAAAACCAATCCAAACAGAGAATCACATTTTGGTCAAGATAACGACTACATCCTGCAGCCCTAATTCCCTACTCCCATAAAATGGCCCTACGTACCCAAAAACAAAAAATTCCCCCTAACCCGACCAAAAAAAAAAATTCCCCCTAAAATTTAGAAATTGTTTAGCCCCTTATATGAATTATGTGACCGATTTTTATCAAAAAAAAAAATTATTTGAAGGGCATCTTAGGCAATTTTAATCAGCTGACTTATTTTTTTCAAAATAACTCTAAGTAGAACTGATAAAAATATCCTTCAAATAAGTATTTTTATCGGTAATATTTGGTCCAAAAATTCATTACAATAATCAAAGTGTTGTTATAAAATAAGTATTAGTCATGTTATAAAATTTAATACAAATCAAACTATTACACCATATTTCAAATTAAATCATTCACAAACTATTACAATAAACTACTATTAAAGTAGGATAATAAACTACCATGAAGGTAGAAATAAAGTCCACATATTCATCGGTGGGAATCGAACCCAAGACCTTTAGAGTCTTGGGGCCTCAACTTCGCCAACTGAGCTAGCCTCATCGGCGTAATATTTATCACTTTGAAAAATTCAAGAGAGCATTAATTTCCTTTTTTTCAAATTTACCTTCATTTATTATTCCATTACCAATGTTTTTTAAGTGAAATTTGATGAAGCATGGAGACAATAAGTTTGTCAAATTATTTTAAATTTAGTTAAAAATAAGGATATTTATTAGATTAATTGGTTTGTGTGAAAAAAAAAACCTAAAGTGACTAATATTATAGGATAAATGAAATACATAAAAAAAATAAAATACAAACAATTTCAACTCTAGGAATTAAAATGATTCTGAATTTAAACTACAAAAATCATTAATGGCATTGACCCTAATTAAATTGTTGAGCCCCAAAGTCCCACACATGAATAATCCCATCAGACGAACATGCAGCCACATACCTTTCATCCGCAACAAGGGCATTGCAAAACTCCCCTATCCTCTCCCTAAATCTATTCAAATAATCCCCATGCTCTATCTCCCAAACCCTAATCACTCCTCCAGCAAATATCAGTCCATATCCATCATTTACACACCCCAAAACCCTCCCCCTAAGATTAGCACCTCTGGCCCTAATTAACCTACACACCTCCTCGAAGTCAACCACACGTCGCACGCTGGCCGTGCCCCGGCCGTCAACTATCAATGCCGACTCATCATTCGCATCGAATAAGCCGACAACGATGCCCCTTTGGATTTCTTGTTCGCCTAAAACTATCCCTTGGTTTTGTAAGTCGAATACCATGACTCTAAGGTTAGTGCACGCCACTGCAGTTTCATGGCTTGTTACCCTAATTCGGCCAATAAGGTCAGTCATTTCGGTTAGTAAATGCCACCCCATTACAGCTTCAGGATCAGTTAGGGTTCCTCCGATGAACGCTAGCTCTTCGGTTGCACTGTTCCATATGTGGAAGGCCCGGCCGGGTACGCCTGGATAAAGGATCAAACAATGGGGATAAATTGGTGGAACATTTTAAGAATAACTTCAAAGTATCACAATTGTTAACAGAAACATGACTAACTCTTGTCACAATCGCGACATATTATCATAAAATAAAAATTGTCACCTAATAGATAAAATTAATAACAAAATAAAAGGTATTATTGCTTAGAGCATGTTATTAGCTACAATTTATATGGTCACTTAATTTTTTTAATTAATATAATACTTTTCCTATATATAATAAAAAAGAAATAGAGATTATAACACCATTAAGCTATTAAAGGTAGATTATTTTTGAGAATTTACTAAGCAAATGTTAAATTGTTACTTATGCCATTTTATAGGTAACAATTTTTATGTTGTCAATTAATCTTAATATTAATATTATATCTTTCATATAGTAAAAAACAAATTAAAGAATATAATACCTTTTCAAATATTAAAGGTGAATTATTACAGGGTATATTAACTAAATAAATCTTAAATTGCTGCATGCACCTGCATAGAGGCCAACCCACCACCGGTCGCTACCCGTGAAGTCGACTAGAGCTCCATCGTTCACAACATCGCCCATATGTGCTCGACGCAAAGGCATACCGCCGTTGATAATCGTGGCGTGAATGTCGCCGTCCAGAGTGGCGAAGATGAGTCGAACATCAGATAAGATGATCCCGGAGACGGAGCTAGAGAACTGACCGAGGCGGTCACGGTGCTGAGGGTAGAATGTGGAGAGGTGGAGCCTGCTCGGAAGGTGGAACAGGCGCACCGCCCCATTAGAGAAGCCGGCCGCGAGATAGTGGTCAGATAATGCCAACCGCCGACAAGAAAGGCCGTCGTTGTTGAGGTCGTCTGTTGGGATGAAGTGGAGGGTGGTGTGTATGCATCTGCGCATGCGGAAGTTGTTGGCGGTCCGATGGTGGTAGATGTACTCCTCCCGCCACGTGTTGTGGCGGAGGCGCGTGATGTTCCATATACGTCGCGTTAGGTTTTGCCACAGAAGTTCCGACCAAGATATGGCTCGCCATGTCGAACATACCTATGCATTTGTTGAAGAAAAGTTAATCACCCGACGAGTCTAGTACATTGATTGTGTGATCAATGTACAATTTAAAAAGAATAGCCAATCACATGATAAATAGACGTGATTGATTGAGCGCGGCTAAACATGACTTGAGAAAGAGTTTTTCATAAGGTTAGAAATATTGGAAAAATCAACTATATATATCTAGTTCAGATGGAACTTCCCACAAGATAATTTTATTACTAGCCTATCTGTAGCATTTGCCACAAAATCAATTAATTAACCGGAGGTGAATTTGCCTACTAGAATAACGCGCCAGGTGATATTAACATAATAATTACAATGTCCATTTTGAAATCTGGCATCATCATAAAATGAAGAACATGATTGCCTCTTAAGCGAAAATATACTCATAAAATTCTTGAAATAGTGAATGTGTTGCTGCAATGACAAAATTAAATATTGCAATACGAGTAAGGTTCTTTGAAAAATTTGTTAAAAAAACAATTATAATAAGAGTAAAGAAATTCTTATAATGTTTCAGAATATCCTTAACATAAAAATTTATTCAAACTTCACCAACTTATGCCAACTTAAGAATATCAAAATTAATGAGGGTAACAATTCTTTAAAGTTTTTTTACGTGAAGGAGCCCACCTTGGGAAGCCAAAAACTTCAACCAATTCTCATGCTTGTGAATAAAAAACGTTGTCAGATGTAAAAATAATATTTGTTCACAAATCCAAGATTTCTTATGGCAGCATGCCAAGCCCTACTTGATTAAAAGCTCATGCGCATCTCCTATATAAAATATATATATATCACACACACACACACACAGAGTGCACGTATTGTACATATACGGAAGCTGTAGTCGAGTAGCATGCTCTCTTCTAGCAGCCTTTAACATGAATATACAAACACAACCGTATATAATACACATATATATATATCAGTGTGTATAATACATGTAGAGAGAGAGAGAGAGAGAGATAGGAGAGGAGAGAGAAAGCCAGATGTGGAAATCGAAGGGGTCAAGGAGTAGTCAAGGTCGAGCAAATAAAGTACAGCTAGGGAAGTGTATAGACTTTTGTTCAAATTTTCCACCTGTCTCATATAGCTATATAGACTTTTGTTCAAATTTAACACTGACAATTACTGCCTTATTTATTGTCACCATTCAGGATTTCAGGTTAAGAAGAGTATGAGAAGCTACGTGAAACTATATAGAAAAAAACTTTTAAGTTCATAGCTAGCTATCTGAGTCTGACGAATGGGGAAAAAAAAAAAAAGGGTGTAAGGAGTACTTGTGAAAGTACAACATAAAACCCAATGGATAATTGAATGTTGCCTTTATAAATCTGGATTAAGAAAGTCAATTAATCTTGGGTGTTTTTTAGTAGGGGCTGTGATATTATTAAGTAGGATTTAAAACAGCAAGATTCATATATATTGCAAAAATTATATATATATATGTATATATATATGCCTATGGAAATTAAGTTAATTAATAAGTACAATTAGGAGTGTTGTACAATTTGCAGTATGACAAACTAATGATTTAATATATAAACATGCATGATTACATGTGAGAAAGTGGATTAAGCTGGTCCTTATTGCAAAAGAGAGGGGATTAAGCTGATTATAATTAGCATGTTTATATTTTCAAAAGCAAACTTAGTTTAGTTCTGCTATATTCATGTATACCAAACCTCATTAACATTGTGATACGTGGAAAAGAAATAATTGAAAAAACATTAGAAAATCAAAAAGCTATATACGTTGTATTATGAATGAAATATAACATATGCCAAACCACGTCGAGTTGATTTATATATATATATATATATATATATAAACCCATTCTTAATATACATATATTCTAAAATATATGTGTTACAATAATAATAATAATAATAATCCAAATATATTTGCATTTCTATAAAACTTAACTTTTTCATCGAGGCTTGGACCGGTCTTTGAGGGTGTTTAAGATTGTTTTTGCTTTTAGAAAAGTTGGAATTGTTAAAAAAATAAAAATAAAAAATTAGTAAAAATTGGTAGTATTTAATCACAAAAGTGAGAATCAATTAAAAGTTGATAGTAAAAGTATAGAATATTTAAAAATAAAAGTGAAAAACAATCAAAAATTAATAATTAACGGTTCAAAAAGTTTATTTTATTTGCAAAAATACAAAAAAATACTTTTAAGCTGATTGAAGTAGCTTCCTTCCATCTTTTCAACTTCTATTATTTTTTTCAACTTAATTTAAACAGAAGTTGTATAACCAAACACTCAAAATAATTTTTTTTAAAATTAAAAATAACAAAGTACTTTTTTTAAACAATTTCAATAACCTCTTTATCAATATTCTCCAAAGTTACTAGAAAATTGACAGGCCGAAAAAGAGATTGCAGTCAAAAAAGTATTGGATTTGTAGACCTCAAAAAGGGCACATTGATCCAAATAAAAAGGAAAAAGGGACTCTAAAAACCAAAAGAACCCTTTTTCATGTTAAGATCGGATCAAAAAATTTGATCCTAAAATGGATAAAATTTTCCCTTGTTTTTTTTCGGATGACAAGAGAAGATAAACACTTCTGCCATATGAGAGCTACAAAACAAATGCAAATGTGTTTGCTTATGTCTGGTTAAGAGTAGACTCTAAAGGGACAACCTTCGAAACAATTCAAAACACCACAAGACAAAAAATTAAAACAATTTAAAAATCTTGCAACATTGGTTTTAAATTGTTTAATTAAGGTTTAATTGCAAAAAGTTCTCTAAGATTCGGCATGCTTAGTAAAAAAATTATGGTTTAAAAATTTACAAATTCGCTTCTAATATTTAATTTTGTATTGCGTGTACCCACGACACAAAACTGATTTAAAAAATTCATGATGGATTAATAATAGAATTCAATGTAAATAAAATTAAATAAATAATCAATGGTATTTATTAACGGAATTTTTATAAACTAAATCCATCACAAAATCTAAATATATAGTGTATTGATTCGCTATTAAAGGGTATACATTCTTGTAGCGTAGCTTTGGGGTAATATTCCTTAATTAACCCTCAAATTAAACCTTTTCATGATTATTTATCACAGCATGCATATCTATCCTCAATGTGATTTGGTCAAAGATTATATATGGACCAACCAAATTTATTAGTAGCTAAAAATGTGACAAATTTTCAAGGAAATATTAATTACTTTTTATATTCATTAATGCTAAAGAAAACTCAAGCCCACAATCATTAATGGCTCATACATCATCTTCCAAATTCAAGAATTCGAACACACACACACACAGAGAGAACGTGTTTGTGCGTGTAAATAGGTGAAAAGGTGCACCTGAAAAAAGTCGAACAGAGCTTGAGCAGCCCTAAGGCGACCGACAACGAGAGATTCATTAATGGCGACTCGAAATGCAAGAGCTTCAACAAATGGCTCCGGCCAAACCCCGTTGCTCGATCTCATCCTTCTCTGGCCAGATGAAGATGGCCCTGCTTCAAACTCACCACCACCGCCTCCGCCTCCGCCTCCTCCGCCGCCGCAGCTGCTATCTCCTGCTTCAACTTCTTCAGCTGATGATGATGTTGACATATATATATATATATATATATATATATATGTATGTGTATGATGAGAGACAAAGACAAAACAAAGCAAGCAAAAAAGGGGGAGAGAGACAAGACTTTGAGGGGCCACCCCCAAATAGGGACTGAATATTTGAGTGCTTGAATATTATGTACACTTCAGAGGGAACTTGATTTGGTTACAAATAAACAAACACTTACATATATTGATAGCGATGGAGCCACAAATTTTTATGAGGGGGGAGGGGGTGACATTAAATTTTTGTTATAAAATATACGAAGTCCTGAAATAAGGGCAAATTTTAAAAATTTCAAAGAAAATATATATAAGATTTTGCTCGGCAACCAGCACGGAGTTATATAGAACGACCCCACCCTACAATTCCTGACTTTGCCATTATATGTATGCGAACAAAATAAATATATATATATATATATATGTGTATGTATATTAATGAAAAGACAAAATTTCCGCATGCAAAAGCCAAATGAGCAGATAATTAAAGTTGTGGGTCAATGTTTAAATATAGAGATTTTGGAGCCACTTGCACAAGTTCTCAAGTGAAAGAAGAAGCTAGCTAGTATTGTATTTCAGTAGTCGGTATTGAACGTACTGTTTTAATGAATTTGTTCAGCAACTTAGAAATAAATTACAGCAGAATTAATGATTCTTTATAATAGTTCGATGAAATACTAATATATTAATGTGAATTTGTCATTGTGTTTTTTTACTATATTAGCACTACTGTGTTGAATTCATATAGTTTATGATGCACGGATACGTTCAAAAATAATCTCGTACAGTGTTGGACACGTCTCAAATACGGACACGACAAAAATGTGTTCGAAAATCAGCAACAAAAAAAAAAAAAAATTCTGACACAGTGACGTGTCTGACACCATGTCCGACACAGTGGCTTTTTTGATATATTATAAAATTTAAATGGGGTCCTTTTTAAAATTTTAAAATATTTAGTGAAAATACTGAAAATAACAAATAATATTTTTAATCTTTATATCTTATAACCCAATTAAGAGGTGTTTGTTTTAATAATGAATATTATTATTTATCTATGACATACTTTAATTTAATAAATTATAAATATATAATATAATATAAAATATTTTTTAATAACCGTGTCAGAGCCGTCTCGTATCCTAAAATTTTAAAAATTTTTATAGCATCATGTCCGTATCGTGTTGTGTTTGTGTTCTCGTGTTCGTGTCGGTACATCGTAGTATAGAGTTATGTAATGATATAAACGATCATGTGGGATAGAGCATAAGAAACTATGTCGACGTGCCAGTGCAAAAAGCATTCAATATAAAGCGTATTCAAAATTACAGGTGCTAGAGATAGACACGTTGGTAATCGAAGTGGAAAAAAAAAAAACAAAATTACAGGTGAAATAATGAATAAAATTGGTCTTGCAAAGGTCCCATTTTGTGTTTTGAAAAAACCTGGTGACACTTGTTTTTCTTTATTTTTAAAAAGCTGGCTACAATTTGAAATTTGTCCATAGTTGCCGCAGTGCTATAAAATTAAAGCATTGGTGCTAATAGGGTGTTCGGCTATTGATATCTTGGAGAGTTTATAAGTTCTTAAATTTCATAAAATATATTTGAAATTTATAAGTTATTAAAAATTATTTTAAAAATATGTTATTAAAACAAATACGATGAACCAACTTAAAATATATTTTAGAATTTCCAAGGCAATAATATTGTTTGATAATAATGTGAGTTTGTAAGTTATTTTAAGTATAATAATATTGACCTATTTGGTACTATTAAAGTATGTTCTGATATTTTTAAAATATTTGATGTATTCTTAATTTTTGATTTCAAATGATTAGCTAACAAGTATTCTTTCCTTCTCTTATCACATGTTTTTATCTGTTTGGAAAGAAGAATACTGGATTGATTAATATCTTTCCTTAATATCAATTATCATATGTTCTAATTCATGATGGGAGATTTAAATATAAATTGATTGATTACTTTCCATATTATTATTAAACACATGCTTCAAATCTTTATTATGTTGGTAGGTTTAATTTGAAATTATTTGAATGCAACAATTATGTATGGAACTTACCTCAATTCCAATCCACTTTCTGTCTGAAACTTTATTTATTCTGCTGGAATTAAGATCATAACGACTCCTTTCTTTTTAATCATCAATATAGCCGTTAGAAATTGATTTGTTCGGCTGGAATGAAAGTCACAAAGGTTCTTTCCTTTTTTTTTTCCTCATCAAAATAGCCGTTGAAATTATGACTATTTAAGGGAAAGCTCTCATTTCTTTGAAAGAGATGATTGAGTGGGAGTCTTCTAGTTGAAACGAAAATATTGAGTTCAATATCAAGATTCTTACCATCATATAATTCTTATTTGCTTGTTTGTCTTTTCTCGAGGGACTTTCAAGGTGAAGAGAAATATTCTAAACTCAAGAACTCGTTGGAAGTGAGTTGAGTTGTGAAGTGCTGTTGGGTCGTGGAGTTATTGGTTGCGTTGGAAGTTCCAACTAGGTATTTAATGGACATTTAAGCGTACTACACTAAGGTCTTGACAGAAGTATTTAACCGCAAACTAACTGTTGACACTAACCACATTATCTCACTTTAGGGGCCGATTAAATTGTTTATTATTTTTCTTTTTATTGAGAGTTTTTAGCTATTGATTGGTATTTACCTGTTACACTGGAACTTATATATATTGTAATTGTACTGATACCATTTATTGCTAACAGATTATCCTAAGTGAGAACTTGAGAATTGGACGTAGTCCAATTGGGTGAACCAAGATAAATCTCTGTATCATTTTATTGTTTTACATATTTTACATCATTAGTTGCTTTGATATTATCGTTGGTACTTTCAGACCAATAACTTACTTGCTCTGCTACTATCATTGGTACTTCTAGACCAATAACTATATTTCAAGCAAAATATTGGTATTTAAAACCTTTAATTTATTTCGCTATATTTTACAAAAATCTTAAAAAGATTTTAAGGCATAATTCAACACCCATTTCTTAGGCACATCTCATCTATCAAATAATGACAAAAATGATAAGGCATCATTGATTTCATATAAGTGTTTTTTTGAGCATAAACGAATGTATTATTGAATAATAGTATGAATATTTATGTCATTTTATTTATTTAGAACTAAGCAGCTCATGAGTTATTTTAAAACTAAGTTTGAGGGGATCTTACCCTTTTTTTGAAACTTATAAACTCTTTTGCTTAAAAAATTATTGTACCAAACACTTTTAAAGTTTATACAGTCTCAAACAACTTATAGATTATAAATTTGGTCAAACACCATGTTGCCACATTCATTTTTTGATTAGTATTATAACATATAATTTAATTTGAATATTTTCACTATAAGAAAGTACTCATTTGCCACTATACAAAAATAAAAAAAAAATAAAAAAAAAGCTTTAGGGGCATATTAATTGGAGGCAACCATAGATTGGCCTCCAAAAATAATTTGAGAAGGCTTTTTATTTTCAATGGTCCTCATAAACATTTAAAGGCAAACTTAATTAAACCTCCAAATCTTAAAATTTACCTTTAAAAATTGTATATGGGGGCACTTTAAATAAAAAACCTCTATAGTTTTTCGAATGTGACAATAGAGACTATTTTTTTAAAAGCCTCTATAATTTTCTCACTGCAACTATAGAAGCTATTTTTTTAAAAGCCTCATTATACATTAATAAAGGAATTTTTATGAATTTTAGAGGCATATCAAATAACCACCTAATATTACATTTATGACAAATAAATTAATCCATGGCACAAAAGTATTTTATAATGAATTTTATTCGTTACAATTTCGTTAGTAACAGTGATTGGTAATTATTGTTTTAGTTTTGTTTCAATAAAATTTCATCACAAATTAAAGTCTCATCTTTATGACCAAATATATCTGTCGTGTTCTTTTTATTACTAAAAATGTACTTTCTTGTAGCCTTCATAGTAGTGCTAACCTTTAAATTTTATATATTCGAAAAAAGCTTAGGCAGTTATTCGTCCAATTGCTCATTTTAATTGATGAAAACACAATAATTTTTAAATTGTTTTGATATATTTACATACCACTTACTTCGTATTACAAATTCCCCTCACTCCAAATTGACATGAACTTTATGGTTGTAGTTGACAATTTATTCATTTAGATAGATACTCATTTTTAGAAGATTTTTCCATGCATCGAAATTTAATTTTACATGAATATCGAATGGTTCTCATTGCGCCATATTATTATTATTTCATTTTTAAAAAAATCAACATAAAAGATATAATAGAATTTCAACCATTTAGTTTATATATTAATTCATATAATTAGGAATTTTCTCTTATTTTCTAAACGTGAATTAAGTAACCCTTATATATTTAAACTACTTTAAGCTAGTATGAGTACAAATTTATCGCATCCACATCTCAAGCGAACAAAATTTACTGTCAAATCAAATTTGGGTAAAAATTTTCCCAAACTTTATTTTGTTGATGATACAAAATTTTCGAAAGCAGTTACAATAATATAGTTTCAACACGAGCATAAATGATAATCGTGACATATTTATTGGTTCCTGTATTAATTATGTTTGACTTGTCACATCCTGCTACTTCATGATAAGTATAACCTAATTTACTCACAAATACATAATGTTATAAGTGGCAAAATAGCTAGCAATTGATTAATTCAATTTCTTTTGGATGAATATCAAATATTATTGCAGAAACTAAGGGTGAGTTTTGGCCTGCGCCTTCGAAAATCACGTTTGGACTTCTATATATGATGATCATATATATATATATATATATATATAGATAAAGGAGTTGACAATAACAACTAAAATCACCCTTAATCATATGCGATCTTCAAAAGGTTTTGATAATTCAAATTATAATAACATTTTAAATATTATACGCAATGATTTGCCTCCTATACAGAGGCCAAAAGTTGAGAGCTCGTTACTCAATCGTGGCTTCATAAAATTCATTATTCGGAAAATTATTTTTTTATTATTATTATTATTATTATTATTATTATTATTATTATTATTTTATTTATTTTTGTTTTAGCCATCTAATTCGGATTCATCAGTCGATTGATCTTGATTGAATACTGCAGCTACCCATTTATGGGAGTAATCCTCCTAACTCAATTACTTCATTTACAGTTTCATAATTCTTTATTATCAACTACGGCAAAAATTAATTTTGGCAAAATCAACCATTGCAAAAATTTCTCTCATAGAACTAATAACTGAAATTTTGTCCCTCAAAATTTATCCACTAAAAAAAGCAGAAGATAATTCTTCATTTACAAAAAAATTATAAAAATGGAATTCCATGAAAAACAATCCATAAATAAAGGTGCTTGTGACAAAATATCAATAAATCAAAGTTAAAAATTAAAACAAAATAAATATTACTGGCCATTCATGCATATGTTATTGGATTTGCGACGGAAAAATCCATCATAAATTTTTATTTTGTAACAAATTTTGTTAATTTTTTATGTACTTTGTGATTAGTGAAGGAGATCATCTCATGAACTATTTAAAACAATTATTATTATTATTATTATGATTCAATAGAGAAAGTTTATCTTAACTTTTGCCAAATTATTTCAAAAATTATTATCATTTATGAAATATTACAACCAATCTTTCCCGTCATGAAAACTTACATCTAGAGAGAGAGAGAGAGAGAGAGAGAGAGAGAGAGAGAGAGAGAGAGAGTGTGCTGTACGTTGAAACTAGTTAGCCGTACCTTTTTGACCGGGAAGAAGGCGCGGAAGAAGTAGGGCCTGCACAATTGGTGGCATGCTTACGTCTAATCAAAAGGCTTTGCTCTCTGTCGTCATTTCGAATATATATTGAATAAAGAATTTCATTCAGGGTTTTTATTTTTTATTAATAAAAAAGTACCCCAACTTTCTGACACTGAATCAGACATGCCTCCAAAAAGGACTTGAGAAAAAAAGAAGAAAATAGATAAGAGTTCCCCTCAGGTCAAGCGAGGCCTAGAGCTAGTACTCTCTGCGCCCTACTTTTGTACATATTCATATATTTATATATATATATATATATATATATATATATATGTATACACGCGAGAGTATTTGGGATTATTTTTATTTTTGTAAAAGTTGGATTTATTAAAAAAAATTAAATAATAAAAATTAATAGTATTTGAAAATAAAATAAAAAATCAGTTAAAAATTGATAATAAAAATGTGAAATATTTGAAAATAAAAGTGAAAAACAGTCAAAAATTGATAAATAACAGTTCAAAATATATGTTCAATTTATTTACGAAAATATCAAAAAGCACTTCAGCAGCTTCCTCGTAGCTTTTCAGCTTCTTCTTTTTTTTCAACTTAATTTAAACATAATTTCAAAACCAAATATTTAAAATAATTTTTTTAAAATTAAAAACAGTAAAATATTTTTTTAAGCCGATACAAACATTCCTTATATATATATATACACATATATATGTCCACATACGAACATAATAGATAGATTTTGATGTGGTCGGATTTTGTCCTGCGGTACACGTCACTTCGTCCTGGGAGTAAGTGTCCGAATCCGGTCAGGTATATCCGAGTAAGGGTGACTGAATGCTGGTCGGGTCCTGTTCTGCAAGGATGGAACACACGTGAGACTAGCCGGAAGTGTCTCCGGCTAAGACCCTCCGACGCTCAAGTCAGAATTCGGGCAGGTGAACAGTAAATAATGTTCAGCGTATTAGTAGATAAAAGTTGTCTTTTTTAATGACTAGTGTCGTCGTACTATTTATAATAATAAAAAAAATAGGTGGGCCGGGCCAGAGTTAGGTTGGCCCAATCCCGTTGTTGGTAACGGGCACTCGTCAGGACGCGCTGCGGGCGCGTGGGGTGCGTTCCTTGTTCGAGGAGTGTTGACTCCGAGGAGAGAATATGGTGGACATCGAACATGTCGTTTCATCGAGGGGGTGTGGCGAGCTCTGCCCGAACAAGGCCGTCAAGAAAAAGACTGGGCCTGATCGGGATAGGCCTGACACGCGGCGATAGGGGGATGGCGTCATGTGCTGACCAGGATCCGACGTGTAAGATGAGGAGGCGCGTACGTGGCCAGGGTGGATTTGGCCTCATCATTAGCCCCCCCAGTTCTTGGTCTGACCGATCCTCGTGATACGGGCAGACCGGAGACTGTTCGAGGAGATAGCGCCTACGACATCGCTCAGGACTTATCGGTCAGGAATTGGCGGTAACTTCGAAAATTGACCGTTGGGATGTGACCGTTGGTAATAAATGCTGGCGACTGTTGGACTTCCCGAGGAATATTTTTACCGCCCTATAAATAGGGGCTCCGGGCGTGACTACAGGCGCGTCATTTTACAATCGAGCTGAAGCTTCATTCCGAGCATAATCTGAGAGCACCGAGCACACGGGAATCACTTCGAGCAGACAAACACTCCTTTCGACCAGTCAAACCTAGGTATTCCCCTTTTTCCGAACTGTTTCTTTCTTGCTCTTCATTTTCGTTAAACAATCCCTAGATATGAGCCAATCCGTGGATAGCTCGGATAGTCAAAATAGGTTGGTAGGGTCCCCGACCGAAGGGGGTTTAAGCGACGTGAATCTGTCGACCTCCGTGGAGGCAGAAGCCTTTTTTGAGGGGGCATCAACTCGTTGCCCGGGCGAGGCGAGCACCAGTCGGCCCCGAGGGGGTGGTAAGAGCCCGAGCAGGGTTGAGGAGATGAGGCGGTGCATGGAGGCGGAGAGAGGGGAAGTCCTTCCGATGGGCGATGTGCCAGTTCCCCCGTGGAGGTCTGCTCCCGGAGAGGAGGGCCCATCCAGTCAGGCTCCTCCTCGGGGGAGAAGAAGGGCCATCGCCGGGAACCAAACCACAGTGAGTTGGGGAAACATCATCGCGAACAACACTGAACGGGATCGAGAGAAGATAATGAATCACTACATCCGAGATTCGTTCAGCGTCACCTGGCCAAGCAGGGAGGATTCCATCACGAATCCCCCCGAGGGGTGCATTCCCATTCATTATGCTCACATCGAGAACGGGCTCAGGTTTTCGATCCCGGCCTTCATCTCGACCATCCTGAATCGGTTGAACCTTAGCCCCATCCAACTGACCCCAAACTCCTATGCTTCGATATGTGCCTTCGTCGTTTTCTGTCGTTGCACCGGGCACACCCCAACAGTGGCTAACTTTTCCGACTTGTATCAAGTCAACCATTCGAGCAGGTCATCCCCGGATGATGAATTTAACTGCTTTTTCGTCAGTGCCAAGAATGGGAGAAAGCTGATCGAAACCGCTTCATCGTCTTACGGGGCGGACTGGAAGCAGAAGTGGTGCTACATACAGTCCGACGATCCATGGCCGGTGAGGAGGGTGCATAACCCGGAGGCGAGGAAGCTCTCCCTGGCCGGGCTGGGGTCGAGTAGTTGGACAAGGGAGTGGGTGCTCAGCCAGAAGGCCCTGGGTTTATTGAGCCCCACCTTTCTCACCCAGGAACATTTTCTAGTAAAGGCCGGGCTCTCGCCGGCCAGGCTTGATGTCGATCATATTACTTTTGGTATTATTTATTGCATGTTTCTACTCGAATATTCATGTCTCTATGCTCGATTATCTTCTAATCGGTTGTTCTCAATTCCGCAGATCTCGGCGTATTAGGAATGGGACGCATGAACTTAATCTCCAAGGTGGCCGGTGGAAGGAGGAGGCCATCTCCCCCCTCGGAGGATGCCCGAGCCATGACGGCGGCAACTGGTGCTCCGAGGATATCGGCACAGGCACAGGCACCAGTTCAACCGGCCATCGATGTGGAGGAGACGCCTCTTGGCCGGAAAAGGAAAGCCCCGGACTCCACGCCTCCGACGAGACCAACGGGGCCCGCTCCGAAGAAACCCGTCTCGAAGTCGGCCAAAGGCAAGAGGCTGGCTGATGGCTCCGGGTATTCCTCGGAAGAGCTGGAGGTGTTGAACTATCCGGACGCCCCGGAACCTCGATTCGGCCCCAAATATGGTGACCTCTCCGACCGTAGCATCTTCGGAGGGACGAGCAAAAGGTTGGCGATGAGGAGTTTCCAAAACGCCGTTTTTAAGGCCGATCAGGTCAGCCTGTCCGAGATCGATGATGCGGAGCTGGCCTTGAGCATCGCCCAGGACATGAACACTCTTCAGCAAAGGGTGTTCCATGGCCTTCGTCGGCTAGAGGTCAGCCGGGCGCGCTGTGATAAGGCCGAGCGGGAGGCTCGAGGAAGCAGCCTCAAGGCGGATTTAGATGAAGAGCGGCAGAAGAATCAAGTCGCTCAACGGGAGATCGCCGCAGCGCGGGGAAAGACTCGGGCCTTGGAAGAGCGACTCGAGAAGCTCGAGCTGGACTTCAAGACCAGGGAGTCCTCGTTGGAGCAAGAAGTTAGACTCCTGAGGGAGAAGGCCAAGGAGGCCCTCGTGCAGGGCGAAGAGAGGGGCCGCCGCTCGATGAGGACCGAATTGATGGCCTCGGTTCCCGACTGGGAGAGACAAGCCGTCAAGCGGTTCGTTCGAGGGCCGGTGTTCGAGTATGCTACCATCCTCCGCGGGGCGAACGACGCAACCCTCGGATTTGAACTCGAGAAGCTCGAGCTGGACTTCAAGACCAGGGAGTCCTCGTTGGAGCAAGAAGTTAGACTCCTGAGGGAGAAGGCCAAGGAGGCCCTCGTGCAGGGCGAAGAGAGGGGCCGCCGCTCGATGAGGACCGAATTGATGGCCTCGGTTCCCGACTGGGAGAGACAAGCCGTCAAGCGGTTCGTTCGAGGGCCGGTGTTCGAGTATGCTACCATCCTCCGCGGGGCGAACGACGCAACCCTCGGATTTGAAAAAGCCTTCAAGCAGCTGAAGGCGCGGGGTGTCATCCCGCAAGACTTTCCCATGGAGGGGTACGGCATTGGTCTGAACGATGCCGGGGAGGAGGATAACGAGGATGACGAGGCGCTGCCGGCATATGAGGGCGCAGAGTTCGCCCAAGTGATATCCATCGTGGAGAGGCAGGTGCGCAATGAGGAGCACAAGCGTTTGGGGGAGCCTCTCTCACCGGATGTGGAGCCCGACGATCCCATCGTCGTGGACCAAGACGGGTCACCCTCGCTGGCGACAAGTGCCCCGTCGAAAGCAGGTGCGGCTGGCGCTGGGGCCAATCAAGCCGTGGAGGCGGCCATCGAGGAGGTGGCCAAGGAGATAGATGGCGCTTAAGCCATAGGATTATAGGCCGGGGAGGATGCCCGAGAACATGTATATTTGTGAACTTTATTATGATCGATGAAATTTGTGTGAATGGTTAATGGAATTTTTATGCCCATACAAGTGCCTGGTCGAAATACTATTTTCATGTTCATTTTTATTACTGGTTTCAGCCTCGAAATACATGTTATTTAATCCGGTAAGGAAGCATAAAATGTCCAATAATAAATAATAATAAAAAGGAACTTTGAGAACTTTGAGGAATAACTTGATAATCAAAAATCGCGCTGGGGAGAATAAAGTTTGTGCATAAAATGGCGTGTTTTAGCCGGAATCTTATTCGATGATAATGATGTAATTATTAAAACAGTTGAAATAAAATACTCCACGCGAGCTAGTTTTACACGCGATGTTTTTACTCGGGCCATTATCATACGTAGAACCGTCTGAGGTTCGTGGCGTTCCAAGGACGGGGCAGTTCCCTTCCCAACATGTCCTCGAGGCGATAGGCGTTGTTTTTGCAAACCTTGGTCACTTTGAACGGACCATCCCATTTAGGGTCCAACTTTCCCACCGGGTGAGAGACCTCGACCTTCTTGGTGACCAGGTCTCCGATCTGGAATGTCCGAGGACGGACATGGCGATTGTAAGCACGTGCCGTAGATGCCCGGAAGTTGTCCATCCTTCGAAGGGCGGCACACCTTCTCTCTTCGGCGAGGTCGAGCTCGGTCAGGAGAGCGTCGACGTTGGCGATCTCGTCGAAGTGCGCAACCCTAGCAGATGGGTGCAATAATTCGGCTGGTATAACGGCGTCAGAGCCATAAACCAAGGCGTACGGGGTGTCGCCCGTCGCAGTCCGAGAAGTGGTCCGGTATGCCCAAAGCACGCCTGGGAGCTCGTCGGCCCAATTGCCCTGTGCGCCGGACAGGGCGGTCTTGAGTCCGTGGAGAATTGTCCGGTTAGTGACTTCGACTTGACCGTTTGCCTGAGGGTTCCCTACTGAGGTGAAACGCTGCTCGATTTTGAGGCTGTTGCACCATTCCCTCACCCGATGACTTTGGAACTGGGTTCCGTTATCGGAAATGACGACCCTGGGGAGTCCGAAGCGGCAGATGATGTTTTTCCAGATGAAAATTTTGACAACCGAGTCGGTGATCTTCGCAACAGCTTCCGCTTCGGCCCATTTGGTGAAATACTCGACGGCGACAATCACGAACCTCCTTTGCCCGGGTGCTTGAGGGAACGGACCGAGGATATCTATTCCCCATTGGTCGAACGGCCAAGATACCTCCACATTCACCATCGGAGCGGCAGGCTGGTGGACTAGATTGGCGTGCAATTGGCAGGTTCGGCATCTTCGGACGAAGTCGAAACAATCTTGCATGAGATTAGGCCAGAAAAACCCTGCCCGTGATACCTTTTTGGCCAAGGACCTTGGCCCAGTATGGTTTCCGCAACACCCTTGGTGTATCTCTTCGATAACTTCCCGGGCCTGCTGTGTGTTCAAGCACCGTCGAGGAGGACCATCGAAGCTTTTCCTAAACAGGCGTCCCTGCCCGTCGAGGGCGTATCGAGAGGCCTGTTTCCGAAGTCTTTTGGCTTCGACGGGTCCCTCGGGGAGAATTCCGTCCTTCAGGTAGGTGATTAGTTCCGCAATCCAATCCTCCGGGGGCTCGACGGAGAGTATGCACTGTTGCGTCCCCGATCCGGTCAAGGGTGTTGGCGAACTCAACATGGTTATTCTTCTTTCTTTGGTCCCTCTCATCGAACTGGCTAGCTTCGACAGTTGATCCGCCCTATCATTTTCTATCCGGGGGATTTGCTCGAGAGAGAACTTGGCGAATTTTTCTTTCAACTTGTTGACCTCCTCGAGGTACTTCGTCATCGATGCTTCACGGGCGCCGTAATTGCCATTGACCTGCTCGGCCACCAACTGTGAATCGGTCAAGGCGACAAGTTCGTCCACGCCCTGGTCGAGGGCAATCTTCATCCCCGCGGCGAGGGCTTCGTACTCAGCTTCGTTGTTGGAAACCGGGAATTCAAGGCGAATGGCGAAATCGAGCTCGTTGCCCAACTCATCCCGTAGATAAACCCCGGCTCCCCCACCTGTGTTCGTGGAGGACCCATCGACCATCAGGGTCCACGGAGTTTTCGGTTCCGCTTCTGCCCTCGGGGCCACCTCTGCTAAGAAATCTGCCAGGACCTGGGCATGAATCGCGGTCCGTGGTTGGAACTGGATATCGAACTCACCGAGCTCGACGGCCCACTTCACGAGCCGACCAGAGACATCGGGCTTGGCCAATACCTGCTTTAGTGGCTCACTGGTTAGGACCACGATGGTATGGGCCTGAAAGTATTGCCTCAACTTCCGGGCGGAGTGGACCAAAGCAAGGGCGAGCTTCTCGATGGCCAGGTAGTTCCGTTCAGGGCCTTGGAGGAGCTTGCTGAGGTAATACACCGGGCGGTGTACCCGATCCTCCACGTGCACTAGGACCGAGCTGACTGCGTTTGGGGATACCGCCAGGTAGGCATAAAGGGGCCTCCCCGGAACTGGTTTCGACAGCAGAGGGGGCTCGGTCAGGTATCTTTTTACTTCGAGGAGCGCGTGCTGGCATTCCTCCGTCCACTTCCAATCCGGCACCTTCCTTAAAGCTTTAAAGAATGGGAGGTTCCGATCCGCTGAGCGGGATATGAACCGATTGAGGGCGATTATGCGCCCTACTAGCCTCTGTACTTCCTTCACTGAGCTAGGCGGCTCGATGTCGAGGATGGCGCGAATCTTCGCGGGGTTGGCCTCGATCCCCCTATGGCTGACAATGTACCCGAGGAATTTTCCTCCTCGGACGCCGAACGTGCACTTGTTCGGGTTGAGTTTTAGGCCGTATTTTCTTAGGATCTCGAATGTTCGAGTCAGGTGCCCGAGATGGTCGGACCCCCGCTCACTGCGGACTATCATGTCGTCGACGTACACCTCGACGGTTCTCCCGATCTCTTCCCTGAACATGAGATTCACAAGTCTCTGATACGTAGCTCCGGCGTTTTTTAGCCCGAAGGGCATCACGAGGAAGCAATACGTCCCCGTCGGGACGACGAACGACGTCTTCCCACGATCCTCCTCGGCCATGTAGATCTGGTAGTAGCCTTGGAAGGCGTCCATCATGCTCATCAACTCGCACCCCGCCGTCGAGTCAACGAGTTGGTCTATCCGAGGAAGGGGATAGTGATCCTTAGGGCAGGCTTTGTTGAGATCGGTGAAGTCGTTGCACATCCGCCATCGGCCATCGCCCTTGGCAACGACGACGACGTTGCATAACCATTCGGTGAACTGGACCTCCACAACGTAGCCTGCCTCGAGGAGCTTGTTGACCTCCTCCTCGATGATCCGGTTTCGAGCTTCACAAAATATCCTCTTTTTCTGCCTCACCGGCCTGAACGATGGGTCCGCGTTGAGGCGATGAACAATGACTTCGGGATCGATTCCTGGAAAGTCTGAGGCCTTCCAAGCAAAGACATCGGCATTTGCCCGGAGGAAGTCGACCAACATGACCTCGTGGTGCGGCTCGAGGGTCAATCCTACCCGGGTGGTCTTGGAGGGATCGCCCTCCACGAGCTGGATTGTCTTGGAATCTTCTGCTGGCGCCATCTTTTCTTCCTCTAGCCTCCTCCGCTTTGCCGGGTCGATTTCGGAAGACTCGGGGATGTCCATTCGTGAAGCGGCTGCTTCGACTAGTCGGGGTGTTGGAGGCTTCTTCCCTTCGACGGAGGCCGAGTAACACTTCCAGGCGTCTAGGATCCGACATGTGACTTGCCCGACCCCCCGCGGGCGTGGGGAACTTCATCTTTAAGTGGTACGTGGACACCACCGCCCTAAACGCATTAAGAGCGGGTCGCCCGAGGATGATGTTGTAAGCAAACGGAGCATCAACTATTAGATACTGGACCATCATAGTCTTTCTTTTCGGGGCCTCCCCCAACGAGGTGGGCAGTTGAATCATCCCGAGAGGGACCACCTCGGAACCCCCAAAGCCGACGAGAGGGGTCTGCACGGGGGAGAGCGTGTATCCTCCTAAGTCCATCTTGGCGAAGGTGTTGGCGAAGATGATGTTGGCGAAGCTCCCATTGTCGATCAGGGTCTTTGCCACGGAGTAGTTGGCTACGTCCAAATTAATGACCATTGGGTAATCCGGTGTGTCCTCCAGTCCTTCTGTCTTCGGGATGTGTGCAAGATCAAGATCGGAGAATTCGAGTGACTCCGACGTCGGCGTCGCTACCTCTGATACGGTGTTGACGTGCAGCCTCTCATGGTAGTAGCGCTCTTCGATACGGTATCGGGCCTGGTCGAGGCGCCTCTCCACCTGTCTTCTTCTGCTCTTAGTGTCTCCACCACTAGGTCCTCCCGCAATGGTGTGGATCATCCCCCTGACCGGGAGGTTATCCTGTGTGGCAGGTTGTTTGTCGTCCCGATCGGATGGCGTGTAATCTCGTCGAGGAGAGCGAGACCGAGTCCTCTTCAGCGGCTCGTGTTCATCGTCCATGGTGGACGGGGAGTTACATCGGCGGCTTCCCTCACCCTGGCGACCCTGTCCTTGCTTTTTCACGTATTTCTTGATCTCCGGACGGCCCAGGTCGATGAGGCGCTGTATTTCTTTCTTGAGGGCATAGCAGCCCTCGGTGTCATGATTTCCCACTTGCTTATGGAACGCACAATATTTGTTTCCTCTCGGGGGGCTCCGTCCGCGTCCTGGATCTTCCTTGGTCTTCGGAAAACCGTCGGGTCGCTGGCGTTGATTGTGGCGAAGATCTCTTTCCTCGACATGACCAACGGGGGTGAGCTCGTTGTCTCGTCGTCGGTCCTTCCTTTCCCCGACCTCTGGCTGCCTTTTAAACCTCATGTCCTCAACATTCATGTGTTGTTGAGCGATGGACATGACTTTCTCCATGGTGGCAGGGCGCTTCCTGGCCAAATGGTCCGAGCATGCTTGATTTCGGATGGCCCCCATGATTACGTCGAGGAGGAAGTCCATCTGGACACTTTCGACCTTGAGCAGCTCGGTGTTGAATCGGTTAAAGAAGTCCCTCAGAGACTCACCCTCCTTTTGCCGAATCTTATGCAAATGGGATGGGGGCAGCTTCGCTAGGCTTTTCGTCTGGAAATGGTTGACGAATTTTATCGCCAAATCGGCGAAACTTCTGATCGAACCTGGGGCTTGGCGGACGTACCATTGCGAGGCTACTCCCTGAAAAGTCGTAACCAGCAACTTCGCGGCGAAGTCGTCGTCGATCATGTGCACGCGCATGGCGTGTTTGAATTGTATTAGGTGTTCTTTGGGATCCGCTTCTCCATTGTATCGGGGCAGGTCGGTCGGGATTCGGATCCCTCTGGGTGCTCGGGCTCGTTGAAGGTCTGCGGTGAGCGGGTCTGCCTCGTCCGGCACAAAGTATCGCTGAGCCGACCCCTGTCCGGAGCGGTGAGATACCTCCTCGAGCTTCCGGTTAAGGTCTTCCATCCGATGCGAAAGTTCCCCAACATCATCACGGGATCTTTCGCCGCGGCGGACCTCATCGATCTTCCTCTGGATCTCTGTGGCCTGGTGGGAGATTTCCTCCAACCGCTCTCTGTGACTCCGTGCAGGGTGTCCGGAGGATGCCCCCACAGAGGATTCGTCGACTTCCTCCGCCAGTCGAGGAGGCGGGGGCCGTCTCTCTCTGCGGACCTCCCTTGTCGGGGGGATCCGTTCGCGCACCCGCGCATCATCCCGCTCGGCGTCGGTTGCCCGAACACCTCGCGGGGGGCGAATTTCCTCCCTCATGGGATGAGGGTCTTCAGCAGTGGCAATCGGGGCGGGGACTGGGTTCATCCGCCTGATCTCGTGTAAGAGCGTATTAAACTGATCCGCCGTTAGAACGACGAGGTTCTGCCCGGCGGGAGGGGTAGGTGCTGGCCCAGTGACTTGCGGAATGGCGTGGGGTGGGTTGGTTTGAGTCTCGGGGCCCGGATTGGTGGTGGATTGTGGGGCCATCGACTCTGTTCCAGTCCTTCGCGTGTTTACCATTTTCTCACTTGCTCGAGTAACCGCCCTTCCTCTAGCGCCAAAATGATGTGGTCGGATTTTGTCCTGCGGTACACGTCACTTCGTCCTGGGAGTAAGTGTCCGAATCCGGTCAGGTATATCCGAGTAAGGGTGACTGAATGCTGGTCGGGTCCTGTTCTGCAAGGATGGAACACACGTGAGACTAGCCGGAAGTGTCTCCGGCGAAGACCCTCCGACGCTCAAGTCAGAATTCGGGCAGGTGAACAGTAAATAATGTTCAGCGTATTAGTAGATAAAAGTTGTCTTTTTTAATGACTAGTGTTGTCGTACTATTTATAATAATAAAAAAATAGGTGGGCCGGGCCAGAGTTAGGTTGGCCAATCCGTGTTGGTAACGGGCACTCGTCAGGACGCGCTGCGGGCGCGTGGGGTGCGTTCCTGTTCGAGGAGTGTTGACTCCGAGGAGAGAATATGGTGGACATCGAACATGTCGTTTCATCGAGGGGGTTGTGGCGAGCTCTGCCCGAACAAGGCCGTCAAGAAAAAGACTGGGCCTGATCGGGATAGGCCTGACACGCGGCGATAGGGGGGATGGCGTCATGTGCTGACCAGGATCCGACGTGTAAGATGAGGAGGCGCGTACGTGGCCAGGGTGGATTTGGCCTCATCAGATTTATAATCAGATTGAGGGACCCTTTGTCTCCTGAGGTTGTAATTTGTAAATGAATCTTGTAACGTCTGCTCTTCTGTTTACCAATATTTCTCCAGCGTTTGAAATAATGATCTTTTTTTTCTGATTTCATATAATATGCCATTTCAATTTCAAACT
>CM047870.1:25681014-25731963 GCA_026212405.1 Petrea volubilis
TTCCGGGCGGAGTGGACCAAAGCAGGGCGAGCTTCTCGATGGCCAGGTAGTTCCGTTCAGGGCCTTGGAGGAGCTTGCTGAGGTAATACACCGGGCGGTGTACCCGATCCTCCACGTGCACTAGGACCGAGCTGACTGCGTTTGGGGATACCGCCAGGTAGGCATAAAGGGGCCTCCCCGGAACTGGTTTCGACAGCAGAGGGGGCTCGGTCAGGTATCTTTTTACTTCGAGGAGCGCGTGCTGGCATTCCTCCGTCCACTTCCAATCCGGCACCTTCCTTAAAGCTTTAAAAGAATGGGAGGTTCCGATCCGCTGAGCGGGATATGAACCGATTGAGGGCGATTATGCGCCCTACTAGCCTCTGTACTTCCTTCACTGAGCTAGGCGGCTCGATGTCGAGGATGGCGCGAATCTTCGCGGGGTTGGCCTCGATCCCCCTATGGCTGACAATGTACCCGAGGAATTTTCCTCCTCGGACGCCGAACGTGCACTTGTTCGGGTTGAGTTTTAGGCCGTATTTTCTTAGGATCTCGAATGTTCGAGTCAGGTGCCCGAGATGGTCGGACCCCCGCTCACTGCGGACTATCATGTCGTCGACGTACACCTCGACGGTTCTCCCGATCTCTTCCCTGAACATGAGATTCACAAGTCTCTGATACGTAGCTCCGGCGTTTTTTAGCCCGAAGGGCATCACGAGGAAGCAATACGTCCCCGTCGGGACGACGAACGACGTCTTCCCACGATCCTCCTCGGCCATGTAGATCTGGTAGTAGCCTTGGAAGGCGTCCATCATGCTCATCAACTCGCACCCCGCCGTCGAGTCAACGAGTTGGTCTATCCGAGGAAGGGGATAGTGATCCTTAGGGCAGGCTTTGTTGAGATCGGTGAAGTCGTTGCACATCCGCCATCGGCCATCGCCCTTGGCAACGACGACGACGTTGCATAACCATTCGGTGAACTGGACCTCCACAACGTAGCCTGCCTCGAGGAGCTTGTTGACCTCCTCCTCGATGATCCGGTTTCGAGCTTCACAAAATATCCTCTTTTTTCTGCCTCACCGGCCTGAACGATGGGTCCGCGTTGAGGCGATGAACAATGACTTCGGGATCGATTCCTGGAAAGTCTGAGGCCTTCCAAGCAAAGACATCGGCATTTGCCCGGAGGAAGTCGACCAACATGACCTCGTGGTGCGGCTCGAGGTCAATCCTACCGGGTGGTCTTGGAGGGATCGCCCTCCACGAGCTGGATTGTCTTGGAATCTTCTGCTGGCGCCATCTTTTCTTCCTCTAGCCTCCTCCGCTTTGCCGGGTCGATTTCGGAAGACTCGGGGATGTCCATTCGTGAAGCGGCTGCTTCGACTAGTCGGGGTGTTGGAGGCTTCTTCCCTTCGACGGAGGCCGAGTAACACTTCCAGGCGTCTAGGATCCGACATGTGACTTGCCCGACCCCCGCGGGCGTGGGGAACTTCATCTTTAAGTGGTACGTGGACACCACCGCCCTAAACGCATTAAGAGCGGGTCGCCCGAGGATGATGTTGTAAGCAAACGGAGCATCAACTATTAGATACTGGACCATCATAGTCTTTCTTTTCGGGGCCTCCCCCAACGAGGTGGGCAGTTGAATCATCCCGAGAGGGACCACCTCGGAACCCCCAAAGCCGACGAGAGGGGTCTGCACGGGGAGAGCGTGTATCCTCCTAAGTCCATCTTGGCGAAGGTGTTGGCGAAGATGATGTTGGCGAAGCTCCCATTGTCGATCAGGGTCTTTGCCACGGAGTAGTTGGCTACGTCCAAATTAATGACCATTGGGTAATCCGGTGTGTCCTCCAGTCCTTCTGTCTTCGGGATGTGTGCAAGATCAAGATCGGAGAATTCGAGTGACTCCGACGTCGGCGTCGCTACCTCTGATACGGTGTTGACGTGCAGCCTCTCATGGTAGTAGCGCTCTTCGATACGGTATCGGGCCTGGTCGAGGCGCCTCTCCACCTGTCTTCTTCTGCTCTTAGTGTCTCCACCACTAGGTCCTCCCGCAATGGTGTGGATCATCCCCCTGACCGGGAGGTTATCCTGTGTGGCAGGTTGTTTGTCGTCCCGATCGGATGGCGTGTAATCTCGTCGAGGAGAGCGAGACCGAGTCCTCTTCAGCGGCTCGTGTTCATCGTCCATGGTGGACGGGGAGTTACATCGGCGGCTTCCCTCACCCTGGCGACCCTGTCCTTGCTTTTTCACGTATTTCTTGATCTCCGGACGGCCCAGGTCGATGAGGCGCTGTATTTCTTTCTTGAGGGCATAGCAGCCCTCGGTGTCATGATTTCCCACTTGCTTATGGAACGCACAATATTTGTTTCCTCTCGGGGGGGCTCCGTCCGCGTCCTGGATCTTCCTTGGTCTTCGGAAAACCGTCGGGTCGCTGGCGTTGATTGTGGCGAAGATCTCTTTCCTCGACATGACCAACGGGGTGAGCTCGTTGTCTCGTCGTCGGTCCTTCCTTTCCCCGACCTCTGGCTGCCTTTTAAACCTCATGTCCTCAACATTCATGTGTTGTTGAGCGATGGACATGACTTTCTCCATGGTGGCAGGGCGCTTCCTGGCCAAATGGTCCGAGCATGCTTGATTTCGGATGGCCCCCATGATTACGTCGAGGAGGAAGTCCATCTGGACACTTTCGACCTTGAGCAGCTCGGTGTTGAATCGGTTAAAGAAGTCCCTCAGAGACTCACCCTCCTTTTGCCGAATCTTATGCAAATGGGATGGGGGCAGCTTCGCTAGGCTTTTCGTCTGGAAATGGTTGACGAATTTTATCGCCAAATCGGCGAAACTTCTGATCGAACCTGGGGCTTGGCGGACGTACCATTGCGAGGCTACTCCCTGAAAAGTCGTAACCAGCAACTTCGCGGCGAAGTCGTCGTCGATCATGTGCACGCGCATGGCGTGTTTGAATTGTATTAGGTGTTCTTTGGGATCCGCTTCTCCATTGTATCGGGGCAGGTCGGTCGGGATTCGGATCCCTCTGGGTGCTCGGGCTCGTTGAAGGTCTGCGGTGAGCGGGTCTGCCTCGTCCGGCACAAAGTATCGCTGAGCCGACCCCTGTCCGGAGCGGTGAGATACCTCCTCGAGCTTCCGGTTAAGGTCTTCCATCCGATGCGAAAGTTCCCCAACATCATCACGGGATCTTTCGCCGCGGCGGACCTCATCGATCTTCCTCTGGATCTCTGTGGCCTGGTGGGAGATTTCCTCCAACCGCTCTCTGTGACTCCGTGCAGGGTGTCCGGAGGATGCCCCCACAGAGGATTCGTCGACTTCCTCCGCCAGTCGAGGAGGCGGGGGCCGTCTCTCTCTGCGGACCTCCCTTGTCGGGGGGATCCGTTCGCGCACACCGCGCATCATCCCGCTCGGCGTCGGTTGCCCGAACACCTCGCGGGGGGCGAATTTCCTCCCTCATGGGATGAGGGTCTTCAGCAGTGGCAATCGGGGCGGGGACTTGGGTTCATCCGCCTGATCTCGTGTAAGAGCGTATTAAACTGATCCGCCGTTAGAACGACGAGGTTCTGCCCGGCGGGAGGGGTAGGTGCTGGCCCAGTGACTTGCGGAATGGCGTGGGGTGGGTTGGTTTGAGTCTCGGGGCCCGGATTGGTGGTGGATTGTGGGGCCATCGACTCTGTTCCAGTCCTTCGCGTGTTTACCATTTTCTCACTTGCTCGAGTAACCGCCCTTCCTCTAGCGCCAAAATGATGTGGTCGGATTTTGTCCTGCGGTACACGTCACTTCGTCCTGGGAGTAAGTGTCCGAATCCGGTCAGGTATATCCGAGTAAGGGTGACTGAATGCTGGTCGGGTCCTGTTCTGCAAGGATGGAACACACGTGAGACTAGCCGGAAGTGTCTCCGGCGAAGACCCTCCGACGCTCAAGTCAGAATTCGGGCAGGTGAACAGTAAATAATGTTCAGCGTATTAGTAGATAAAAGTTGTCTTTTTTAATGACTAGTGTTGTCGTACTATTTATAATAATAAAAAAAATAGGTGGGCCGGGCCAGAGTTAGGTTGGCCAAATCCCGTTGTTGGTAACGGGCACTCGTCAGGACGCGCTGCGGGCGCGTGGGGTGCGTTCCTTGTTCGAGGAGTGTTGACTCCGAGGAGAGAATATGGTGGACATCGAACATGTCGTTTCATCGAGGGGGTGTGGCGAGCTCTGCCCGAACAAGGCCGTCAAGAAAAAGACTGGGCCTGATCGGGATAGGCCTGACACGCGGCGATAGGGGGATGGCGTCATGTGCTGACCAGGATCCGACGTGTAAGATGAGGAGGCGCGTACGTGGCCAGGGTGGATTTGGCCTCATCAGATTTATAATCAGATTGAGGGACCCTTTGTCTCCTGAGGTTGTAATTTGTAAATGAATCTTGTAACGTCTGCTCTTCTGTTTACCAATATTTCTCCAGCGTTTGAAATAATGATCTTTTTTTTCTGATTTCATATAATATGCCATTTCAATTTCAAACTTTTTTGGTCCTCATTAGCTGTGTTTGTAGGCCACTCGTGATCTTATGCCAGTCAGTGGAATCATTCAAAACATATAATATTGAGATGTTCATATTTTGATAAATTTAAAAAAAAAATGAAAGTGAAGAATAAAGTATATATGGCATACTGATTCAAAAATTCCAGTTAGTATTAAGGATGAGAATTTTTTTTAAAGAAAAAACTAATATTCTATTTGGTGTCTTTTCTTTTGAAATAATTTTTAAATTACCCTTTTTTAATTTTTAAATTTTTTAAAAAAAAACCACTTTTCTAAAAAATTTCCAAAATACCCTAAACCGAACTCTAAAACCTCGGTTTTACTGTTCATGTGGGCCGGCGTGATTTCTTAAAAACCCACTTTTTATTCTTTATTTCATTAAAACCCATTCCAAAGTATTTTTGATCAATTTAGTCCATTTTTCCTATAAAGTCTCTTTAAAACATATGTTTGAAATAGAAAACGTCCTAACCATCCTTATTTACACTAAATAAACTCAAATCATAAATTTTTAATTATTTATTATTTTTCTTAAATTTGTTATATTAAATTAAGTAAACCCCCTTTGTTTATTGGTATCAGAGCCATAAAGATCAATAAAATCATAAAATATGGAATATTTAGATTTGATAAAATTATCAATCATCACTCTTTTAATAATTAAAGAATTATTTATTTATTTACAAGAAATAAATGATAAAGAATTTAGTGATAACATAAATATAGAAAGTTTATCTTGCGATTTCTCATGCGATGAAACTGATTGGCAGTTATCTTCACCATGAAGATTAGACTGTTTAGACAAACTAAAAGGTATCCAAAGGTTGAAAAGTACTACAAACTCTTAATGTCTCTAAAGAAAGAAGCTAAAGCACATGATGCTGAAATAAGAGCATTGTATTATAGAAAGTTAGAAGAATATAAAAATCGTAGAGCTGTAATGATTCTACTTAGCAATGCCTAATTATACATTACATAGGCTTCGAGTAGACTTGTATCTATATCAAAAGGAGTTAGATTATATATATAGAAAGTCAACTTATCATAGAGGAGATGCTTTTAGAATTAATTTCTTGAAAAGCAAAATAACACAAATAAAGGAAGGACTTGATATTCTAAGTCGCTTATGAAGAGAAATAAACATCTTAAACGATGGATACAGCATATAAATCAAATTCTAAGCCTAAATATAATTCTTGAAGAATATAATCGAGAATATGAACACAGTAAAACAAAAGAGAATAAAGCAAAAATACAAAGTTGCAAACAAAAGATAAAAGCTACACAACAAAATGCTCAAATAGCTTGGAATAAATATAAAAAATACAAATGCATAAAATAAATAAAAATATTGAAGAATTAAATATAGGAATGAATAAAATACTTGAGGCACTATATATTTTAAATCAAGAACTTAAAGAATTAAAAACAGAGGTTCAAATCTTAAAGATTTGTAATTCAAGTGTTGAAGATTTAATAAAAAATACTTGTCTTAAGAAAAATAAATTCGACAAGAAAATGAAAGAAAGAGAAATTATAATAAAACCAATAAAAACTAACAAAGAAACTGTGCATCCAAATTCCTTTGATGCATATATGATTAATGTTAAATTACCTAAAATATTAGCTGAAGAAGAAGCTCTTAAAAAGGAAGAAAAAGGTAAAGATATTGCTACATCATCTAATCCACCTAAAGAACAAGATTCGGAATCTGAAACAGATAAAGATGAATGAAATTAATGAATTAATAGATCAATTTGAAAAAATAGATCTTTCTGAAATAGAGGAATATGAAGTATTAGTTAACACTAATAATACAACTGGAGGCCCAAGTGGTACAATAAAATCAGAAGATATGGAAATAGAAGAATCAGAAATGATGCCTATTCCTAAATATAGAAGGCAATATTATGATCACATAAAAAATAAATCTTATAACCAATTCAATAAATTCACATCAGATACTAATTATGGAGAACCTATAAATCATGGAGGTTCTAAGTTAAATATAGATTGTAAAGAAGATACTAAAAAGGCTATAATTTCATGGGCAAATACTATGAAAGTTTTCTTTTTATATAACGCCGATGATACATGGACATCAAACAGGCAAGTAGATTATTTAATTGCTACATTTGATGGTATTGTTTTCAATTGGTGGCAAGGATTAACGGAAAACATTAAAGCTATAATAAAAAGAAATGTACAAACTAAATTAATAGATAATACTGATAGAGGAATTGAAATCTTAGTTGCTTATCTTTCTGATGAATTTATAGGAGAACAGTGGCATGACCCTGATAAAGAAAGCACTAAAGAAAAAGAAGAAGCTAGAACTAATTTAATAAATCTTAGAATATGTAGTATGAAGCATCTAAAACAATATACTTACGAATTTAAAGAATACTATTATACTCAGTATTATAGTAATGAAGATCAGAGTATATATCTTAATATGTACTTTTTAAAACTTCCACATCCTTGGAATAAATATATAATGAATAAATGGAAGGAAGAAAATAAAGAGTCAACTTCAACTCTAGGAAAAAGAATTAGTTTTCTCTTTTCAGAGTTAAATAAATTATGTAAATCTCAAGATTTATATAAAAGAACTAAAAAATTTTCACCTTTATATTGTAATGAATTTGAAGTACCCAGCCAATGGGGATGCAATAAAGAAAGAATAAATAAAACAAAAGGAAGATTTCATAAAAAGAAGTATAAAAAATATACTAATTTTCAAAAGAAAAATATAAAACCAAAAAGAAGATATTTTAAAAGAAAACCTACCTTTAAAAGAAATAAAAATCTTTCACAATGCCAATGTTGGAATTGTGGAGAAATTAGACATAAATCACTTGAATGTAAAAAACCCAAAAGGATTCGAAGCATAGAAGCCGAATTTATAGAACTTCAAGACGAGTTGTCTGAAGTTTCAGATATAGAAAATCATTTAGATAAAGAAATATATATTGAAGAAGAAAAATACTCTAGTAATTCTGAAAATGAATAAAGATATAATTGAAACTGAAGATTCAGATAAAGAAGTAGAAATATATGAAGGATCTGAAGGTTATGCTCAACGAATAACCTTTGATCAAGAAACATTAGTAAAAATAAAAGGTTTAAAACTTGATGCAACAAATCCTACCAAAAGTATTTTTAAGTCTTTTGGTGATTTAATAAAAAGAGAAAAAATAAATATATATGATTACCATGCAGTTGAAAAATCTATAAATGTTGAACATACTAAAGGGCAAATTAGATTAAATTTGCTTACTAAAGGGCAATAAATCAAGCTTTAAATAAAATCAAAAATAAAGAAGTAAGAAAGAAGATAAAATATGTTTATCTTGGTAGAATTCAAATTCTAGTTAAAGCCTTATTTAGAGATGGCATAGATAGTCCTATGGTTATTTCACTTCATGACCAAAGGTTTACAGATGCTAAAAATAGTCATTTGGGAACAGTTGAAGGAAATTTAATATATTCACAATTTCGCTTTGATTGTTATCCAAAATATAGTGTTGATATAAATGATCAAAATATAAATGATACTTTAAGTTTACACTTTCAACTTTTGAAAGATTTAAAACTTAGAGATAAAAGTCAAGCATTTACCTTTTACTATAGAGCAATTTATGCTTTTACTAATAGTAATTACGGAAAAATATATCAAGAGAAACCATATATTGAAATTGATAATGAATGTAGGGAAATAACAACAATAAAGTTACCAATGATAGAAGAAATTAAAGAAATAAAAGATTATGAAATTAAAATAAACAGAAAACCCATTTTAGAATATGGATCTAGTAGTGGTTCAATACCACAAATAGATTTTGGAAAAAATACTATATCTAGAAAAAGTATTAGTAAGTCATTACTTACTAATGTTGAATTTACTAGACAAGATATAACCAATACAATGATTATAAATGCTAAATATTTTAATGGTCAAGAATATATTGAAGGACCAAATATATTAATTGATACAGGAGCTAGTGGCAATCACCTTGCAAAACATAAAAATAAAGGTTTAATTGCAAAAGTTGCTTCTACAATATTTCAATATAAAAACTTTGAAGGACAATTAATAACTTGTGATCAAGAAGTACAAGTTTCAATAATTTTTGAAGAATTAAGAATAATTGTACCTTGTTACATAGATAGTGATATGGCAGGAGACTATTACGATATAATTCTTGGTAATAGTTTCTTAAATCAATGTGATTACTATAAAATAGAGAAACATGGAGTTACATTACAAATAGGAAATATAAAGATCTTTTGTAAAAACATGAAGGGAATTAATTTTTCTTTGAGTGTCTTTGTACAACTAACAGTACAGGATACTAATATAACAACATGCGCCTTAATAGATAATAGTTCAGAAATAACTTTGTTTAAATCCTTTCTCTATACTAAATGGCAAGAGAATGGGAATATAAAAATAAAGGGTGTTACGGGTCAAACCGAACACATTAATAAAAAGGCAGATAAAGTAAATGTTATATTAGGAAGTAAAATTATTACTATAAATACTATATATGATTATAACTCTCTTGAAACTGATATATTGTTAGGAAATGATTTCTTACAACAATTTCAGTTTTATTCACAGAATCTTTATTCTGTTATTCTAAAAACTAAATGTAATCATTATTTAAAATTACCCCGAATAAAATGAGCCATTCAGAGTTCAGCTGGGACCGTATGATAAAATTCCAATAAAAATACACAATATAACAATAAAACGAATAACTCTTGAAAATGTAATAAAACAGTTAAAAGAAAATTACAATGATCATCCTCTGGCTTTTTATAAAGAGTCAGATTTAAAGGCAAAAATAGAACTAACTGAAAACATAGTTATAAAAGAAAGACCTATGTTATATACCGAAAAGGATAGAAAAGAATTTGATAAACAAATAAATGAATTATTATATAAAAATCCACCTTTGATTAGAAGAAGTAATAGTCCTTTTAGTAGCCCAGCTTTCATGGTTGAAAATGAAGCTGAGAAAAAACAAGGAAAACCTAGAATGGTAATAAATTATAAAAGACTAAATCACTTTACTAGGTCAGATAGTTATTATCTCCCTAATAAAGAAGTTTTACTAAATCTTGTTAAAAGAAAGAAATATTACTCTAAATTCGATTGTACTTCGGGTTTTTGGCAAATAAAAATGGAGCCTGAAAGTATACAATACACAGCATTTAGTTCCCCTCAAGGACAGTTCGAATGGTTAGTTATGCCATTTGGATTAAAAAATGCACCTTCTATATATCAAAGAAGAATGGATAAAATCTTTAATAAATATAAAGAATTTCTTGTTGTTTATGTTGATGATGTTTTAATTGCTTCTAATACTTTAGAAGAACATAAAACTCATCTACTACAATTTGCTAAAACTTGTAAACAAAATGGTATAGTCCTATCTGAAAGAAAGGCTATAATTTGTAAAGAAGAAATTTAATTTCTAGGGTTAAAATTGAATAAAGAAGGAATTAAACTCCAAACCCATATATCTAAGAAAATTTGTGAATTTCCTGATAAATTGGAAAATAGAAATCAAATTGAAAAATTTCTCGGTTGTCTAAACTATGCTGAGGGATTCATAATTAATCTTGCTAAAAAGAAGCATGAGATTCAAAAATTGCTTCGAAAAAATAATACTAAAGGTTGGAATAATCAACATACAGAGATTGTTAAAAACCTAAAGGAAGAATGTAAAACTTTGCCTGAATTAAAACTCCCTGATGAAAATGATAAATTAGTAATACAAACGGATGCGTCAGATCTATATTGGGCAGCATTACTTAAAACCGATCTCAATGAGATATGCAGGTATACAAGTGGTACTTTCGGTCAAGCTGAGGTCAACTATACAACCCATGAGAAAGAACTTCTAGCCATCATAAAAGGAATTCAGAAATTCTCTCTCTTTTTATATCAAAAGCCTTTTAAAGTTCAAACCGACAATACCCAGATACAATCCTTAGTCTTCAATAAATTACCAAATACACCCCAATACAGAAGGCTACATAGATGGCAAGTTTTTCTGTCCTTTTACAGTTTCAAAATAGAGTATATAAAAGGTTCAGAAAATTTCCTAGCCGATTTCATTTGTAGAAATACAGAATTTGGAAACGAATGAGTTCTCCAACTCTAAAATGGATAAGATGGGTGTGCATTTCCCTATAAATGCAAATAGAGTGATTGTATGCACTATACATACAGCTAGTCCACTATCTAACGGTTGGTGGTAAAGACTTATCAAATCCGTTGATGGGTGACAATTTCCCAAAAATTGTACTGATGATACAAATCATCTTATAAAATTCTTATTTTTCTGCAGGAATAAAATAATAAAAGATGGATCTTGAAGAGCTAAAGAATGAGATAGACGATATTGTCTTGGTCTGTCAAGACATTGTTGACAGTAATAAAGCTCTGAAAGATTTAATAGAATTAAATTTTAAAACAGTTACAGACATTTCTCAAGAAGGACTTAGGAGAGCCCTTTTCCTTCAAAAAAGTCTAGATTTGTTCCTTGAATCTAGAAATAAAGCAAAAGAAACAATGAGTGAAGATAAAAATGAGAGTGATAAAAGGGAAAGCAATAAAGGTAAAGAAAAAGCAGAGTCTTCTGGAAGTCAAGGTACTAAACCAGTATCTGATAAAGACTTTTTAGACTCCATGAAAAATAAAGAAAAAACTTCTAAATCTCAAAGTGATGTTGAAGTTATCGAAATAAAAATCAATAAACCTGAAGGCTTCAACAACAGGGGATCCAATGAAGAATTTGTTCCTACAAATAAATGGGAACGAGAATATAAAGAAGTTGCTGAAGAAGCTTATAAATGGGAGAATTCCAGGACACTATTCTACTCTAAAGGATATAGTGTTCATCCAAGAATCATCGCCATATTTGGAGCTGATCCTCATAAAGTTTTTCAGCTTGCAAACTATGGATTTCTAGATCTTCTATATGTTGGAAAGGATCTAAAGGAGATTTCAGAATTTGATGACCGCTTTAAATCCCAGGTCAGTCAAGTTGCTAGAAATAGAGAAGTTGTACTCAAGTTCTATTCTATAGCTCCAGAACCTGAGATGCGCATTTGGCATGAAGTCCAGCACATGATTACAATAGATGTTATTACTACAAACTTAAAGATTGAAACTGGTATAAAGAATTTTCGATCTTTCAAGTTCACCAGTTCATGGATCACAGAGAGAAGAGCCATGGGCATTAAAGCCATTCAATCCATTACTGAGTCTCTATGGGAGCGACAATACGAAACTCTCATGCAGGCCAATAATTGGATATTACTAAAGAAAGGCGGACAGATAAAATCTCCATTGCTAAAGGAATTTCTCAATAAATTTTTCAGACATGAATTTTACTGCACAGAGACTACAAGGAAGAAAGCTTGCAGAATGATTGGTTGTTGTAAATCATGATGTAAGCGCTTACATCACTGCAAGGAGTGACGGATGCCATGACGTCATCATCCACTAAATAATTGTGGCAGACAGCTGTGGAAAGCAGCTTTTGACATTTGAGGCTAAAGTTGATAAAAATCCAGTGCATAAAGAAAGAGACAGCGGACGCCAAATAAAACTTTGAAATCCAAATAGTTAGATTTCTAGATCTATAAATTGTACCTAGATTTTATTTGTAAAGGATTCGAAAAAAAAAAAAAAACACACACTCGAAATTTCAGACTGATTCTCCTGAAAAATAGGAAACCAGTTTTTCTAGATCTTTGTAACCATCCTCTAAATCATGGTTGTATAAATCCTTGTTTGAAGGAAATAAAACCAGTTTATTTTCATAAATATTCAAGTTTAGAAATTTTTCTATAGAAATCTTTTAAGCTTGTATTTCTCCTAAAAATTTTCAAAATTCTCTAACCCTACGAAGGCCGTAGTGACTACACCGTTGGAGACAGTGGCCGTTTGGAAGCGCAAGTCCCGTGAAGCCAGGAGGGCGTTTGGGCGAAAACCAGTCAGGCTTGTCGAGGTGATTGAAGACGAGTCCAGAAGGAGGATTAAAGAATTAAGGACATCGAGGAGGTAATATACTTTTAAAAGATTTAAATAGAATTATTTTTCCACTTGATGCTATGAAAGTATGCGGTTTTAGAGTACTTCATCAATTATTTATGAAATTTATGCAAATGTATGATTATTGTTTGGTTATCTAAGATATAACATAATGGGAAAAGATTTTGATATCATAAAAAACCAGTTTAAAAGAAAAAACAATAATAAAAAGAAAATAGCAATTTTAAAACCACTAGAAAATCTACCCGAAGATTTAAAAATTCTTATTGCGACGTATAATAATAAGGAAGATTATGTTTTTGATCTAATCAATAAAACTATAAATCATGAAATTCTTAAAAATTATGTTAAACAATTAGAACAAATAGACAGAGAATTAAAAGAACTTTGGGAAGCAGATAGAACATTAGAAAATTATATTCTTATGCAGTGTAAAAATCTAGAAAGAGTAAAACTAATAAAATTTATATATGACGAAAATTGGGACATACCATACTTTTTCTAAAAATTAGAGGGATAAAAACATAAAGAAATCAAAAGTTTGGACCATAAAGCAAATAAAGAAGCCATAAATAGTGAAATTACTATTTAAATAGTAAAATTACTATTCAAAAGGGGTAAAATGAAAAATCTTTTTCAAGAAGGACATTTTAAAAATAAATACACAAAAGAAGGGCAAAATAAAAATTAAATCCTTTTCTTTTAGCCGATTTATGGAACTTATTTGTATATTGAAAATTTTCAGTTCTTTTTAAAGAATATTTTGACTTTTTAAATTTTGTACACTTTAGTGTCTCGTTTCTTACTCGAGCTTCAGTTTTTGTTCTTGCTTTTTTTTTTTTTTTTTTTTTTTTATGACTTGCTATTTTATATTGGATTGTTACTTGATTGGATGAATGTTCTTTTATATTTTCATATTTATATGATCAATTTATTGGGGATAACATCAAACAAATTATTATAAATGTATAACATTTCCAATGAAAATACATTTAGGTTAGTTTTTTATTTCTTTTTTTTGCTTGCAATATATCAAAATCCCATACATATATTTATTAAAATTACAATTACACTTATTACACTAACAAATACAGAGTTTCTTTTTCTTTTTAATATTTACTAGTCGGTAAGGCACATTCGATGAGTGTGCAAAATAGAAAAATTAAAATATAATTTAATTTACTGCTTAGTATCATTTTTGAAACATTATTTGTAATTGTTTTATTAATTTTTATTTTAAATTATTTTATTTTCACACATGGCTAATATTATACATTTATTAAAAATAGTTAAAAGTATTTTAATAGCATAGATACTACAAAAAATTTAGTATATCATTAAATTATATATTTTTTTTATTACACAAATGCATTTAAGTGTGCTAATATTGTTATTTATTGTATAAAGGGACAACACACTTTAATAACTTCTTTTGATTTGCTCATTTTTTTGGTTTGTCAATTTCTTTTATCCTTTTTTTTTTTTTTTTACTTTCTGTCTCTTTTTACATGTTGTTTTTATTTTCTCTGCGCTTCCCTCTCTCCCCTCTTTATCCTCTTTTGTCTCCCAATGCTCCTCAATATTTTTTTTTAATTTCTTTGTAATTTTTTTCTTTTTCTTTTTTTCCTCAATATCATTTGTTTTATTTTTTTTTTGTAATTGTTTTCTTAGTTTTGATTTTAAATTATTTTATTTTTGCGTATTAATAATTTTATAAATCAATTAAAAATATTTTGATAGTATAGATATTAGAAAAAAATTAAATTGTTATTTTTATTATACACAAGCATTGAGTGTGCCAATATTAGTAGTTATTGTTAAGTGTGAGGTGTTAATGTGATCTTTTAAGTGTTTTACTGAAATAGCCTTATTTATCTTCGTTTTAAAATTTACAAATTGAACAAAATTGTAGATCATACCCTATTGGATATCTCTCTCCCACGATTAACTAGCCAGCCACGTATCGTTAGATGATGATTTTTAAATAACTGCCACTTTGTGCTATAGAAACAACAATGAGCCACTAACTTCGTGGGAGCAATTCAATCGAATTGGATTTTCTATTATAAAATGATGTTTTGTTTCGTAATCTATAATTTATATGTATGATATGTGTTTTAAATTATTTTTTTAATTAAACACTTAGTTTGAGATTTTTATATTTAGCATATATCCATACACTAAAATAAAATATGAAACATAATTTATAATAGGTGAACTCGTGTGCAATTCAACCCCCTTACACATTGAGTATATGGCATATGCATTGCTTTTTCTGAATGTGACAAAGGTTTTTCTTTTTACAGTTAATACTCGCAAAAAGTTATTGTCTCTATGATAGGTTGTATATTTTGCTATATTTCATATGTTATTTATATTGGTTTTCCTTGGTTTTTGTGCTTATAAATATGAAATTCACTATAAAATTGTGTTTTGATTGATTTAGAACAAAAATAGTGAAAGAGGCTTGAAAAGAGTTCAATCAAAGCAAATTGATGGATAGACTTTTGCAAGAGAAAGAGAAGCAATAAAGCAATTGATTAAGGTGTTTGATCCAGGGCTTCAGAAGAGATTTAAGCTTCAAAATAGATGTGCCTTTGTGATAAGACAGGGTCACACCTTATTCTTATGGGCGAATTACGTTTACCTCTCATGAGGTATGCTTTATTTATAAAAAATACCCCGACGTTTGAAAAATTACAATTACCCCCCTCAATTGAGGGGGTTCCATGTTATGTCTAACGATAATGGTAAAATGTAATTTTTAACCTTACTAATTTAAGCCCCCCAAAAAAAAGAAAAAGTTTAAATTTGAAAAAACCCAAAATACTCTCATTATTAAAACTAGAAATAAATTTTTTTGCCCTTTTTTTTTTCCACATTTCAGACCTCTCTACCCCAGCCTTCTCTGTCCTCTCTCTCTCTCTCTCTCTCTCTCTCTTCTCGTCGTTGGTGTGGCGGAGCCAATGGTGGCGGCGGATGGGGGCAGGGGCGGGCCGGTGGACGAGGTGGGTAATTTCTCTCTCCCTTCTCGATATCTCTCTCCCCTCTCGATCCATCTCTCTCTCTCTCTCTCTCTCTCTCTCTCTTTGATGGTGGTGTGATGGGTGTTGGAGATGGTGGTGGTCGGTGGACGGATAGATCGATAGAGTTCCATAGATCGAGAGATGGAGACGGCGGCAGCGGAGGGAGATGGCGGTGGTGTGGGCGGTGGAGGGAGATGGCGGTAGTGGTATGCGGTGGAGATGGTGGTGGTGGTGGTCGGTGGTGTGGTTGGTGGTGTAGTGGGTGGATAGATCGAGAGATTAAAGAGAGAAAGAGTGCGGCGGCGGCGACGGCAGCGGCGGCAGCAATTGTGAGAGCGAGAGAGAGAGTGAGTGCTGCGAAGAGAGAAACTTTGAGAGAGAGAGAGAGAAACGTGAGAGTGAGAGAGAGAATGAAACAGAGAGAGCGAGAGAGAGTCGGTAGTGAAAAAAATACCAAAAAAAAAAGAAAAAGAAAAAAGATTTATATATTTTTAATCAATAATTTTGATATATAATTAAAATGTAAATAATTTTTTATATTTATAACAACATAATTTAGAATATTATAAGATACTTTTATATATTTTTTATTTATTAAATATAATTTACATAGTACAATTATATATTTTAAAGTATATATTTACAAATATTTGCATAATTATATAAGAGATTTAATTTTTAAAAAAATATTTAAATATGTATAATATATTTTAAATTTATTAAATATTAAATTTTTATATACTTTTTAAAAATTTCAATTAAAATTTTAAATATTATATATATATATATATATATTAAAATTTTAAATATTATATTCAATTAGCTTTAAAAAATAACCAAAAATTCAATTGGGGGCAAATAGTCATTTTGTTATGGTCAAATACTTATTTTTACTTTCCGAAGGGTAATTTCGAAAAGTCCAATTTTTTGACTAACGGCAGGTGTAATTTGTTGGATGGAATTTAAATCGAGGGGCGTAATTGTAATTTTTCAAACGTCGGGGTGTTTTTTGTAAATAAGGCATACCTCAGGGGAGGTAAACGTAATTCACCCTTTTATTTTTGATTGAACTTTTTTTTTGACATGAAGGATGGATGACGGCGCTTAAGGAAGCTGAAGGTGTCGGCGACTGACGTTGACTTAGGGTTTCCAGTTGCAAGGCGGTGAAGAAGGTGATGAAGGGGAAATGAAAGGGAAAAAAAAAGAATAGAAAAGAAAGAAAAATATAGAAAAAGTCAGAAAAAGAAAGATTTTTTTCTTTAGTGTTTGGATATTTAAATTAAAATATAAAGTCAGAATTAATATTTTTAAATCAGAAATTAAAATATAAACTAAAATTTAAGAAAAAAATTTAGAAAAACATTTTTGTTTTCAATTTTTATAAACTATGTAACTAACTATTGAATAAATAAAAAATAAAAATATTCTACATATTTATACTTAAATAAGAAAACGAAATTTAAATTAAAAATAATTACTTAAATTAATTACTTGGTAATCTTTATTTTTTAGAATTCTAATTTTGATTATCTTAGTGCTTCAATTTAAAAAATAGAAAAGTTAATAATTTTATTTTTTTAGTTTTTAGGATATTACGATGAAGATATATGTATGTGTGTGTGTGTGTGTGTGTAAATATAATGCAAAAGTTTAAAGTACTTTGAAATTTTCAAAAAATAAAAGGGGTTTAGGTATAATTTAAGATAAAAAGAAAATAATATTTTTAATTCATGAGAGAAAGGGATATTTTAGTCCGTATGCTTTCATTTTAAGATGAAAAGCATGCAAAAATCATCCATATTCGCACACTAGTCGCGTGGACTATAATTTCCGTTAGTTTTGGACGGAGAGAGGGTTTTAAGCCATATTTAATAAATAAGAGGCTATTTGCATATTTTCAAAATACGGGGATTTTTCAGCATTTTAAACAAAATACCGGAGGGGGGGGGGGGGGCGTTATAGAATTTATACTATTTTTGTTCCAATATAACATTTCTACTTTGCCAAAAAACATTTTGACAGAAATTAAAGTAACAAAAACTTAAAGAAAAGACACGGTTATGTATAGTGGTTGGGCCGAAGCTTAATCCACTATCTAGGTATATTTCACCCTAGGCTTTTAAACCTGTAAAAATATGTTTTATTAGTATACTGTTTTGACACAAACTGGAATACAGAAAAATGGAACGATACAGAATGGCATAAACCACTTTCACAGCTAACGTGTAACTGGTAGATGCCTGGTACCAACACAGAGGTGTCTGGTCCTTAGCACTCTAACTTGTACACGTATTTAGCCTATCAATACACAGTAGCACTTATTCAAAATCAAGCAGAGGCAAGCACAGTGAATAAGATGCTTCTCTGGTACTGCACAGACAGCTATTTATACTCGCAGCAGCCTGTCTTTCAATATGGTAAAATATTCTTCCTTCTTTGGTTTTGGTCAGCAAAGGTAAGTGGATCCGTATTGACAAGGTAGGCGGTTATTTGTCAAGGATTCACAATAGGGATCATTCAAGTCTTTCCCAAAGATAGCTCCTCATTTAAAGGTCCATGAGGGATATAGTATCAGCACTTTCCAACTTGCCAGCCGTGCTTCCTTACCTTAGGGGATCACAAAAGATACCAGTATCAACTCTTACCAAAGTAGCCAAAGTCATATCATCATCAAAAGATTTTATGAGGGCTAACAATCTCCCCATTTTTAATGATGATCAATTCGTGCTCCCCCTGCCTGCGAGGAATTGAAGCTCCCCCTGTCTAAGAGTAAAGAGTGCAAGTTGAGCTATGCAAAGGTTTAACATAAACGTAACTGTTTCTAACATCAGACAAACATTAGACCGAGCCAAAAATAATTGTTCAACATCATGAATCAACATAGATCATTAAAAGCAAAAAACTACGAACAGGCAGTAGTTTACTCCCTCTTCATCATCAAAAATGTGCGGAAAATGTGGAACCTTTGAAAGGAACGTGCATGATGTCAATTTTTTCGGCCAGCTTCTCCACAAAGGCGGTGAGTTTGGTTATGGCAGATGTAAGGGCAAGTAATGCTTCATCTCTGGAATTTGGGACAGCCCGTATTGGATGAAGGCGAGTGGCACCTTCTGTTTGCTTGGGTGGTACCGTCTTCGTGTTTGTCCCGCGATACCAACCTTTGTCCTCGGAGAAGTGAATGAGCATACGCTGGAGGCTTGCCCTATTGATGACTTTTTTGTCCCTTTCGGATTCCTTCATATCGTCAGATAGAAACACTCCTTCTTTCACAAAGAAATGGGTGAGTAGCATAGAGTAAGGCAGATTGATTTCTTCAAGGTGGCAGTATTCCATGTATTTTAATATAACATAGCCTAAGTTAACCCGAATGCCTTTGACAGCCATATAAAGAAGAAAAAAAGTCATGGTGTTCATGTTGGTTGAGTGACCTCCACTATCAGTGGAGGCCAAAAACAAAGAAACATATATCAGTTTGTGCAGAAAGAACAAATCAAAGGGTAATTTTCTCAGACCAATACCGCGATCGAGAGGTTGTTCTACCCCATTCCAAAAGATTTTAACCATATCACAGCGATCAAAGACAGGATCCTGACACCAAGATCCAATCCCAAAGTATTTCAAGCCTTCATTAGGCAGATTTAAGTAATGGTTGACTTTTTCAATAGTTAATTCAAAATGGTTTCCCAAGACATAGGATTTTACCGAGATCTCATCGTCAGAGGAATAAAAGGATGCATTTGTGTAGAACAATTTTACCAGAGGTGGATAGGCAGGAAGATCAAGCCCCATTACGTAATCCCAGTTGAGGGCTTTGATGCAGTGAATGGCTGGAGCCTCGGGAAGATCATTGAATAGGATTGCGCGTCCACGATTTAGCTTAAGTTTGGTAAGACTTTTGAAGCGTCGATTAGCCTCCTCACTGGAAAACTTGAACTCGAAGGTGAACGAGTTCAAAGTGGTTTTCTGTCTTTTGGCCTGTTTGGAACGAGATTCGGGGGTCTCCTTCTCGGTACCGGAGTGTGCTCTGTCAGAGTCTCCTTTGGTAGGTGGTTCTTCCCCTTCAAACTGGACATCCGAATCGTGAGGGGAGGATCGAGTGGAGTCTTCTTTGTCCGAATCTTGTGCGCCGGAAGAAGTCCAAGCGAGTTGGAGCATGGATCTGTAGGGATCTGGTAGCAGAGAGGCAATCGGCATGGGAATCTCCTCTACATCGTTATCGGAGATGGTGGGGCGACGACGGTGCTTGGAGGAACAGTTCGCATATCCGTGCAGGTGGTTACGGGTGCGAACTATGGCTAGAAGAAGTTTAGAGAGAGAGAGAGAGAGAGAGGATTTTGTGGGATGAAACCCTAGTTTGAGGAAGATGAAAGAGAAGAACAGAGGAGAGATGGTAGATAATGGAAAAGGGAAAGGAGCCAGCGGCGGAAAAGATATTAGGGTTGAGATAGGGTTATGTTAGGTTTAAAGAGAGATATTAATAGTTGACCAAAACAAATTTCAACCGACGTTTAGAAAAGGAACAAGAAACGACGCAATCGGTTGAATTTGGAAATTGACCATAATTAATATTCATTAGTATATATGATTGTTATATATATATACGTATTTAATATGTATATATAGATAAACAGTTTAATTAATAAATAATAAGTAAAGAGAACCTTAGTTAACTTAAATGAGTGTAAATTAAGAAAATATATAGTATATAAGTTAGGTAAGTTAAGTGTGTATAAGATTATGTAGAACAAATGAGCAATTTTCCTCTTAAAAAGGAGAATCTTTCCTCAGAAAGGGGTTTTGTAAAAATGTCGGCTACTTGATCATTTGTGTTGATGTGAAGAATTTTGATATTACCTTTCTGAACATGATCTCGTAATAAATGATAACGTATGTCTATGTGTTTTGTGCGAGAGTGAAAAATAGGGTTTTTTGAAATACTGATAGCGCTGGTGTTATCACAGTATAGTGGTATAGTCTCGTAATTTAATTCGAAATCCTTGAGTGTCTGTTTCATCCACAGTATTTGGGTACAACAACTCCCCAGTGCCATGTATTCAGCTTCAGTGGTTGAGAGAGCCACTACACTTTGTTTTTTACACGACCAGCTGACAAGACATTTGCCAAGGTATTGGCAAGTGCCAATGGTACTTTTTCGATCAATCTTGCAACCTGCATAGTCAGCATATGAAAAACCAATCATATCAAAGTGATTTGAGATCGGGTACAAGAGTCCGTATCTGGTTGTTCCCTTTAAATAACGAAGAATTCGTTTTACAGCTGTAAGATGAGATTCCTTTGGACATGACTGGAATCGTGCACAGACATCTGTAGCATATAGTATATCTGGGCGACTAGCAGTGAGATAGAGTAGGCTACCAATCATACCTCTATAAAGTTTTTCATCAACTGATTTACCTGTTTCATCCTTGTCTAGTTTTGTAGACGTGCACATAGGTGTGGACATTAGATTACATGATTCCATGTGGTATTTCTTGAGTACTCCGTTCAAGTATTTCTCTTGACACAGGAATATGCCACTTTCAGATTGTCTGATTTGGAGACCAAGAAAAAAACCTGAGTTCTCCCATCATACTCATCTCGAATTCCTGTTCCATGCTTTTAGAGAAATCCTTACAAAGAAGTATATTAGTGCTGCCAAAAATTATATCGTCGACATATATTTGAACTAGTAGAATGTCTTGGTTCTGGTTCTTTGTAAATAGGGTTGGATCACTTGATCCAGCAGTGAAATTATTTGAAACTAGATAAAGGCTCAGTCTTTCATACCAGACACGAGGTGCCTGTTTCAGACCGTAAATAGCTTTTGATAATTTGAAAACGTGTGTGGGAAAATCTTGATTTATGAAATCAGGAGGTTGTTCAACAAAAACATTTTCACTAATAAGACCATTTAAAAAAGCACTTTTGACATCCATTTGAAAGAGAGAGAATATTTTGAAACATGAAAAAGCGAGTAACATGCGTATAGATTCTAACCTTGCAACAGGGGTGTAGATTTCGTCAAAATCTATGCCCTCTTGTTGACAATATTCTTTGGCAACAAGTCAAGCTTTGTTTCTAGTTACCTGTCCACTTTCATTCCATTTGTTGCGAAATACTCATTTGGTACCAATAACCATTTGGTTCTTAGGTCTTTCTACCAGGTCCCATACCTGGTTTTTCTGAAATTGAGCTAATTCTTCTTCCATAGCATTTACCCAATTTGGATCCTCTAGAGCTTCGTTTGTGTTGTGTGGTTCTGTCATAGAGATGAACGCACTTTGGTCCTTATTTTGTGATTTGGTGGTGATACTAGACTTGGGATCACCGATGATTTTGTCCACGGGATGGCTAGATGCGTGTTTAAATTTTCTGTGTGGTAGAGTATTTTTCTCAAGTGATGACTCTCCCTCTTTATCATCAGGCTTGGCATCAACCCGTTTTTCTGAAACTTCTTTAGGAAAAAGGAGAATATCTGAGTCATCATAGCTCAAGGATTCCTTGGCCTTGCTGTTAGTCTTATCAAAAACAATGTGAACTGATTCTTGAACATAATTTTTTAGTTTATTAAACACTCTGTAGGCTTTGCTTTTTGTGGCATAGCCAACGAAAATCCCTTCGTCAGTTTTAGAGTCGAATTTACTCAAGTGGTCTCTGTCATTTAAAATGAAACATTTACATCCAAAAATCTTAAAATATGAAACAGTTGGAATCCTGCCAGACCAGAGTTCATAAGGCGTTTTTTGTAAAAGCGGTCTTATGAATACTCGGTTTGAAATGTAGCATGCAGTGTTGACAGCTTCAGCCCACAAATGCATGGGTACATTATATTCGTGTATCATGGTTCGGGCCATTTCTTGAAGAATTCGATTTTTGCGTTCCACCACCCCATTTTGTTGAGATGTTTTGGGCGCAGAAAATTCATGATTGTAGCCATTTTGTTCGCAAAAAATAAGAAAGTTTGTTTCATCGAATTCCGTACCATGATCACTACGAATACTTTTGATGTTCCAACCTTTTTCATTTTGCAAACGTTTTGTGAGAGGAATAAAAACTTTAAGAGCATCATTTTTATGGGCAAGAAATGACACCCATGTAAATCGTGTATAGTCGTCAACAATAACAAAAACGTACCTTTTCCCACCTAAGGATTGGGTTCTCATTGGTCCAAATAAGTCCAGATGGAGCAATTCCAATGGTCTGGAAGTGCTAATAACATTTTTTGTTTTGAAAGAGGTTCTTTTTTGTTTACCTTTAATACAGGCGTCACAAATTATATCTTTAGAAAGTTTCAATTTAGGTAAACCTTTTACCAGTTCATATGAGGAGATGTGAGCTAAAAGATCAGAATTTATATGTCTAAGTCTTTTGTGCCATAGCTAACTGGATTCATCAGTCACGGCTAGGCATTCAATTTTTGATCAAAAATATCTTTTAGGTGAAGACAGTAAATGTTTTTATCTCGATTTGCAGTAAAGACCTCTTTATCATTTTTAAGAATGTGACAATGGTTGGGAGAAAATCTAACAACATACCCATTGTCACATAATTGACTTATACTTTAGAGATTATGTTTCAGACCACTTACCAACTAAACCTTTTCGATGCATTTTCCGTTAGTGGTGCCGATAGTGCCCATACCTATGATACTACCTTTGGTATTATCTGCAAATATCACACTTCCACCATCGCAATCTTCGAAATGTGCCTTAGTTCCAGTCATATGTCTCGAGCATCCACTATCTAATACCCACTTGTTGTTCCAGGATGCTTTGGATGACACCTGCAATAATTAGTTCATTTTAGGTACCCTGGTACTACCAGGTCCTTGGGGGTTAGTCACGGTACCTTTTGGGACCCATTTTAAAATAGTTTTGGGTGTTGGAATTCCAAAATAATTATATTGTATGTGTCCCAATCTTCCACAGTTATAGCATTTTTTGTTTCTATTATTCCAAGGATACCTTATTCTACGTTTTATTTTATTTAATTCTTCTTCTAGACGAGAATTTTCCTCAGATAATACTTCATTCTCATTTAGAAGTACATCCTTTTCATTTTTAAAAAGTTCTGATAAATCTCTTAATTTTTTCTCAATATCTTGTTTTTCTTTCATAATCTTCATAAGATTTGCTTCAAGAACCTTGTTCATAATCTCCACAAAACTGACATCTATACCATCTTCTTCATTTTCGAAAGGCTCTAGTTCCGGGTCATCCCAGGTTGCCGTTATAGATCTGGGTTGATAATGACGCTCATCCCATTGGGTTGACATGTTTTTTGAATACTGGTGACGATCATCCCTAAGTTGATGAAATCTTCGTAACTTTAGACACTCAGGCCTCTTATGCCCTGGTTCACCACACTCATGGCACCTAGTAGGTTTGTCAAAGTTTGGTTTTCTGTAATTCCCTCTGGAATCCTTCTGGAACTTGCGCTTTGCAGCGGAAAATTGTCTAAGTTTTTTTGTGAGAAAAGCAAGTTTATCCTCTATTTCTTTTTCAGTTAGATTATCCAAGGTTGGTTCCTTTTCGACATTAAACGCTAAGTCACGTTTTTTCTCTTGGTTTTCTTGTGAAATCAGTGTCATTTCATATGATGTGAGTGAACCGATAAGTTGAGCCATAGTCATTTTATTGACATCCTTGGCCTCAAATTGACGGGTGAGAAGTGCCACCCTTTCACTTTTAACTTGAGATGTCCCTTCATAGGTTACTTGCAACATATCTTACATATCCTTTGCTAATTCACAGGTGCTTACTCGATTATATTCTTCAATATTAAGAGTACAAGAAAGAATATACTTAGCTTTAGCATTTAAAGAGAGGATTTTTTTCATCTTCTTCTGTGAACTCATCTTTTGTTTTAGGAATTTTTTTATTTCCCTCCCCCTTCATAGGAACTTCAGGTCCTTTACTAAGGACACGCCACAATTTATAGTCAATAGAGATGAAATACTCCTTGACACGATTTTTCCAAGTGGCATAATTTGTTCCATGAAATAAAGGGGGTCTAGTGTGTGAAAGGCCCTCAGCATATAAGTTAGTGTTCAAACAAGTCATAGGATCTTTAACTTGGGTTGATTAAACCAAAAGAAAAACTTTTTTCAAGCAACCTGGCTCTGATACCAATTGACAGAAATTAAAGTAACAAAAACTTAAAGAAAAGACACGGTTATGTACAATGGTTGGGCCAAAGCTTAATCCACTACCTAAGTATATTTCACCCAAAGCTTTTAAACCTGTAAAAATATGTTTTATTAGTATACTGTTTTGACATAAATTGGAATACAGAAAAATGGAACGATACAGAGTGGCATAAACCACTTTCACAGCTAACGTGTAATTGGTAGATGTCTGGTACCAACATAGAGGTGTCTGGTCCTTAGCACTCTAACTTGTACACGTATTTAGCCTATCAATACACAGTAACACTTATTCAAAATCAAGCAGAGGCAAGCACAGTGAATAAGATGCTTCTTTGGTACTGCACAGACGGCTATTTATACTCGCAGCAGCCTGTCTTTCAATATGGTAAAATATTCTTCCTTCTTTGGTTTTGGTCAGCAAAGGTAAGTGGATCCGTCTTGACAAGGTAGGCGGTTATTTGTCAAGGATTCACAATAGGGATCATTCAAGTCTTTCCCAAAGATAGCTCCTCATTTAAAGGTCCATGAGGGATATAGTATCAGCACTTTCCAACTTGCTAGCCGTGCTTCCTTACCTTAGAGGATCACAAAAGATACCAGTATCAACTCTTACCAAAGTAGCCAAAGTCATATCATCATCAAAAGATTTTATGAGGGCTAACACATTTATTTACATAAATTAATTCTACTTTTTTTTTGTTTATTATCAAACTTAAAAAGTGTATAAACTCTCATTTTTACCAAACAAAATTACAACTTATAAGTTGAGAAATATCTTACAAGTTACAAGATCTTTGTCTCTTACAATTTTTGTCTTCACTTTTCTTTTCCTTTTTTTTTTTTTGGTCTTTTTTACTTTCTCCCCCTATTGTCTCTCTCTCTCTCTATTCTCTCACTTACACATTCTTTTTCTTTTACTTTTTTAATATGGAAAAAGTGCACAATACTCCTCCGTGGTTTGCGAAAGTAGTACGTTGAACCCTATGATTTTCTAATTCTCAAATTTAACTATGTGGTTATAAAAAGTTGCCTACCGCCCCCTGAATCATATTTATCAATATTTAAAATTGAAATGGTGAAATTGTCCATTGCCCACCTCAAATCCATTGCCACTGCCCGAGCACCGCCATCTCTGGGATGGTCATGTTGTACACCAAATCATTCGTCTCATCGAGCTTGTCAAAAGCCCTCAATTAGTATCGAAAAAATCTATTTCGAATGGATATAATTAGGCAAAAATATATAGACATCCTAACTTACCCTTTTCACATTTATCGAGCAATTACTCCCCCACCAACCGTCGAATCCTAAATTTGAGGCTACCATTGTGTTCTCTGTGTCGAAGCGCTCCAAACCCAATCGAATTTCGTCGGAAAAGTCGTTGGATTTCGGCAACCCGCTGTCGTCACATGCCCGCCACTGCTGCTGTCATTTCTCCGATTTATGAAACACCACCACTGTTGCATTCCTCTCCTCGAGTTGATCAATTTACACTACTCACATGCTCGATTTGGCCAAGAAACTAGAGAGATATGAGGAAAATAAGATTTATGAATATATATGTATATATGTATGTATTGTAATAATTTGAAAACCTAAGGGTTAAAATGTCATTGTATACCTGAAATATGAATAATATTCACACTAAACGCACGTGTCGCACGTGTATAACACCGTACGCCAAGAAGGTCTGTCAAACTTGATTTTTATAACCACAAGATTAAATTTGAGAATTAGAAAACCATAGGGTTCAGCGTGCTGTTTTCGCAAACCATAGGGGAGTAATTTGGATTTTTCCCTTTTAATATTATCCTTTTTTCTTTAATGTCATACTATTAAATAGTTTTTAATTATTTTATTTTCAAAAAAAATTAATTCTTTTATATATTATTTCTTAATCACATATTTTTATTTTCAATAATTTTTTAATTTTCATTTATTTTAAGTTTAAATTATTAAAAATTAAATATATAATTAAAAAGTTTATTCTGTATGTGTATCAAATGTGACCATTTAATTAGTTATAAATAAGTTTCAAACGAGGGACACAAGTTTAGTTTTTTTTTTTATTATTATTTGAGACACAAGTTTGGTTTAGTTTAGCGCTGTAAATGGATAACCGAAAATTCGATTACCATTAGTATCCATATTCATTTATAGGGCAAAATATCCATATTCATTTAAAGCGGATATTATCCATATCCGATTGTAGATATTCGATGATAAATGGATACATATATGGTAATTAGATATTCGATCCGTTTAATATCCGCTCCGAATACATATCCGTTTATATGTTCAATTATTTGTAATTTAGTTGTATTTATTTACTATACCCAATAAATAATGTTTGGCAAAAATAATGTATATGTATACTAAAGTTTTTTATGTGCTTTTAATAATATTTCATTTTTGAAATCAATTGATTTATTTATTGATACAATTTTGTAAAATTCATTTCATGGTTAATACTTTAAAAAAAATTATATTTGTAATAATCATATGCATTATATTTAATATATTATAAGATACATAGGACTAAAATATAAATAGTTCATATTATATGAATGATACATAATAAATTGTTGTTTCAAGTAAAATACATGAATTTTTTAATGGATATCATATTTTAATAACTTACAAATTTATAAAAGGAATAAATAAACAAACATATATGAACTTTAAGTGTTGTTAATGAAAGTGTATGACATCTTTGTATATATACACATATATAATATTTTGTAAATAAGTGAATAATATATAAAAATATGATTAAATTGTATACACAAATTCAAATATTCAATTAATTACAGTTGAATATCAATTATTTACAATTGAATAAGATACTTAAATATTCATAATGGGATACAGATATTCAAATATTTATAATTGAATTTAATTTTTAAAATTAAAATCGGATATGGATATATCCGATATCCGGCGAATATGGATATGAATACTGATTTTAGATATCCGTATCGATATCCGATAAAATTAAATGGATACGGATATGAAAACAGCATATCCAATCCATTTAACATCCATTTATACCCCTAGTTTAATTCGACATTTTTTTCCTTATCCACCTGACCCACGAGCATTCTATTGACATATTTCCAATTTATTGAATTTTTTTATTACGTTTACGATTTGTTGTGAGATTAATAACAATGAACATGAGTCCTACTAGAATCGGGCTGGACTCGAATATTGGAAAAGCTAATTGGTTTGAATTTGAATTTTACAAAATTAATCAAAAGTTTTTAACTTTGTTATGGACCTTAACTAAAGTATTAAGAGAGTGCTTGGCTAAGTTTATTTTTAAAAGTTTATTAGCTCACAAAGCATATAAGATGTTTTTAAAACTTATAAACTTCTATATCTTATTTTAAAAATAAGTTGTCAAAGTGTTTAGATAAAATAAAACCATATAGCTTATAAGATATTTTTAGAGCTTATAAGTTGTAATTTTATTTGATAAAAAATTAGAGTTTGTATGTTCTTTTAAATATAATGATGATAAAAAAAAATAAAATAAAACTAATTTCATGCAAATGAATATTTTTTGAGATAGTAGCAATGTAATATTAAAATATATATATATATATATATATATATTTATGTTATTTTAGTTTTTAGCATTAGATATTTTATAAAGTTGTTTGCAAAAAGCTAGGACGAGCTTAATTTTTTTTTTTAGCTTATAAACTCCTAACAATTTATTTTTTATATTTTTAAGTCCTTTTACTAAAAAAATTATTGAACATTTTTAAAGAGCTTATAAGCTCTTAAATAACTCCCAAATATCATATAAGCTCAACCAAACACCCATACCTTGGGCAGAACCGGTGCGTTCCAAATGCGTTTCCAGGCACTTGAATTCCCTGGGTCCAGGGGCGAGTTCCCTTCTAAAGAGCTATTACACCGAATCCAATTGAATTAATTAAATTAGTCTACGCCTGATCTTTTGACTCGAGAATTAATCCGCATTGGGTCAACCTTCGTACAAAAAATTCAAATCCATTTTTCTTTTCGAATCATATCACATGCTAACAATTCAAAGGTGACATTCTCTGTTGCAAATTGGAATAAATATAATTTTAAATTTCTTTTAGGATTATGCATGTGATTGTACCTGATTACACAATGCATGAGCAAAAAAAAGAAAACAAAAAACAAAACATTGCTCTAATACGGTAGTATTTTTCGTAAATTTCAACCTGAGCTTATCTCATTAATTGGAATTCCAAAATTATTTCTCACAACCATACATATATATATATATATATATTAATTCATCTCATAATTCTTAATTTTTTTTTTCAAGAGAAGTGGAACACATTCCAAATGATTCAAATTAAATACAAGAATTATCGATTTAAAAAAATATCGAATAATACAAACAAATAAATGTTTATAAATAAAAGAACAAACTGAACAAATTACAATGCAATAGAATAAGACTCATAAAAATAACAATCAAACCTGCAACCTCTTGATCACGAAACCTCCTTCTTACTGTCAAATCAAGCAATCCTCGGTTATCTCATAATAATAAATATGCCAAATATGTAAAATAAAACAATTAGGATCATATTATATCATCAAAAATTCAAAATATAATGAAAACACCTAATATATGTGTAAGAATTTTGAGACGAAAATAATTAGAGTAATTAATTGTAACTAATAATTCTACACAAATTTGAGATTTTTTGGGTGAATTTGGTTTATTTATTTATTTTTATTATTTTTTTTTTGGGTGAATCTGGTGGAATTAGATAGCTGAAAAGTCAAAATTTAAGTCAACCAAGTTATGGTAAATTAGCCTTAGATAAGTTCAACCGTCAGATTGACCCCAATCCAACGGTTCTGAAATGCTCATCCTTCAATATGTAAGTAAAACTTTTCACACACCTATCCAGTTGGTTTCTTTGATTGCTTCCGGTTTCCTACTCGTTCTTCTCGTTCTCTTCAATCCTCACGCGGTCACACACTCACACACTCACATCACACAAATATACCTAAAACACGCACGCACAGACACACACATATACATACGTATATAGATATAGTTTGGGGTTGGATCTAGATCTTTGATTTGCAGTCGATCTTGTGCTTGGCTGTGCTGCGGTGCGTGTTGAGAGTGGAGAAAGATGGAGGTCGTGGGGAGAAGGCCTCACGCGATTCGGATGTGCGTGTGCTTCACGCTCCTCCTCCTCGCCACCGTTGCTCACTCCTTCTACCTCCCCGGCGTTGCTCCCCAGGATTTCGTCAAGGTACAGTTAATCCTATACTTTTAACACTTTTTTTTTTGGTATGTATTTATATACACCTCTTGAAGTCGACTATTTATTCATGTATTTGTTTGTGTGTAGTTGAGTTGGAAATTGAATTATTGGGCACTTGTGTATGTTACGTATTAGGCAATCTGTCAGTGTGATTTTGTTGATATAGGGCTTGTTTCTGTTAGATCTCCTTTTACTGTTTTTTTTTCTCTGCATGATTTAGTTACTTCTATTGCTATGCTTGTACTTTCGTGATCATTCTATTCTAATTGATGATTTTGATCATTTCTACTGAAAAAATTGATATCTCTTTCGTTTGATTCTAAACCTAGTAAGATGGGTGTTTTTGGTCTTGTTGTATGCAATGGGTGGGTGAACCTGGGTATGGATCTACGACCTCTTACATGATCCGGGGGGGGGGGGATGCCACTTCAACTAAAGGGCGCTAGTAGTAAGGTTTTGTTGCAAATCTAAATAGAATTCTTAAAACAGCTATAGAAGATGATGACTAAATATTTCAAGCTGTTAACAAAATTTCGAGCATGAGAAATTCGGACTTTATTTTGGTGATTCCTATGTTTGCTTTCTTCGGTTTGAGCTGTTGTTCGATTGAGGTAACTTCTCAAGTATCCTGAGAGAAAAAAGAAAAAAGAGAGAATGCATCAGGTACTTGGTGATTTTAATGTGGAGATTCTGTGGTAGTGGTGTTATAGATATTGCTACTCTGAGTCTATAGAACTACATACTTTAAGTGTGTTTCGGGCTTATGTGGTTTCTTATTTTATAAATTACAGGCCAAACTGAAAGTGGCAGTTTCTGTAAAAATCAGTGTGACAGTGTCAACTTCCCAAATATATTAAAGCAGCTTATCTGTATATTTTCCATTTAAGTCTGAATTTGCGCTGTCATATGTATCTCCCCATTGCCTGTCTCTCTGTTGTTCTGAACACCCTTTCTTGATCACTGTTTTTGCAATCCTCTTGTGGCCTTGTCACTCAGATTTGTCACGGCTTTCTTCTTAATGCCTACCGAATGGTACATACACATCTAATCCCATCCACATCTGCGAACCAGATCAGCCCTTAGGACTTAGAGAATAGCACCATTTGAAATTTGATGGCTTGAAAACATTGAAGTGAATCATCAGCCTCTTATACTTGTAAGTATCCTGCAAAGTTTTGGAGAATTAAGCATATGTTAGGGAGGGGAGGAGTCAAAAGAGTAATTAAGGATTTAGTCGCATAGTGAAGGATAGGAAAGAATTTTCAAGTTGTTTGGTACCATAGAGAAGGAGTTTCCTCAAACTCCTTCAATATTTTAGACAACTTGGATCATTTGTGTTTGTGGGATTTACTAATCCCCCTCCTTCAACTGTACTTCGTATTGAAATAGAGAAGAGTTTCCCTATCCTCTCCCAATGTCTTCCCTATCACAACCCACTTAACAAAAACACCATTTTTGCTTTACAGGCTTGGAACTATGCTTTTTGTGTTGGTGTTTTTGTGTAATATTATACAATTCACGATTTTGTGTTTACTAGCATGACTGGAAATCTTGGTAGTCAAAAATATATAAATTTTAAGTTGAATATTTTTCTATCTAGTGGTGCATTATGTGAAAACCAATCTCCCCCGAGTTGGAGTTGATTGACAAATCAACCATGGAACCTGTAGTGAACAAATAATATCTACCAGCGGCATGCCTCTCAAGCTTTATCCATACATGTTTACTGTTGTGCTTGCAGTGACCTGAATATTTGGGTTGTTGTTTCCTTTGATGCAGGGTGATCTTCTCAAGGTGAAAGTGAACAAACTAACCTCAGTAAAAACACAACTTCCTTACTCCTACTATTCCCTTCCTTATTGTAAACCAGAGAAGATTGTGGACAGTGCTGAAAATCTTGGAGAAGTTCTTCGTGGTGATCGTATTGAGAACTCTCCCTATGTGGTAATGCTTTCTTGCTGTCCTTTCTTTGTTTCTTCTTTGTTTTTTCTATTTCATCTTTTGATTTGTTCATCTCTTGGACGAGGAGTTTAGTGTGCTTCCTCTTTACATTGTATTAATTGTTGAACAAAATGATGCATCACTATACATGTTTCTCATTAAATTTCAATTATGCAGTTTAAGATGCGAGAACCACAGATGTGCAATATTGTTGGCCGCATTACACTTAATGCCAAAGATGCCAAGGAGTTCAAAGAGAAGATTGATGATGCATATCGAGTGAACATGTAAGTCACTGCTTTGAGGAATCGTATTCAGTACTTTTTTCTTATCATGCATGTCTCACCTCCTACTTTCGTGGGTTTTTTATTGTTGTTAGGATTTTGGATAATCTCCCTCTGGTTGTGCCTTATAAAGGACCTGGAATGGACTCTGTGATTTATCAGCATGGTTTTGATGTTGGGATGAAAGGACAGTATGCTGGTGTAAGTATTAAAATGCTTTGCTGTTGAGAAGTCAGTTCTCTAATGGGAAGTTAAATAATGATTTTTGGTCTTTCTCTTGAATTGTTCTGATAGAAACCTGAAGAGAAGTATTTTATCAACAATCACCTGACATTTACTGTAAAGTACCACAAGGATGAAGAGAGTGATGCTGCTAGAATTGTGGGATTTGAAGTCATACCATTCAGGTATTCCGGTGCTGATTCTAAATGTTTTGCTCTAACTGTGTCTTTTGACCTGTAACAGATATTGTTTTGTTTTCACGTATCCAGTGTTAAGCATGGCTATGATGGGAAGTGGGATGATAAAACACGATTAACAACATGTGATCCTCATGCAAAACGCACTGTAACTAGTTCTGAATCTCCTCAGGAGGTTGAAGACAAGAAGGAAATTATATTCACATATGATGTGGAGTTTCAGGTGATCTTTTCTTTCTCATTGTGGAGGATAATTATGAGTTAGAAAATAGTAATTGATTGTCTGCTGAACTGCTTTGCTCTGCCTTTTTTGTCTTTGTAGGAAAGTGAAGTAAAGTGGGCTTCTAGATGGGATACTTATCTTTACATGGCTGATGACCAAATCCATTGGTTCTCAATCGTCAATTCTTTGATGATTGTTCTCTTCCTCTCGGGAATGGTGGCCATGATTATGCTGCGCACTCTCTACCGTGACATTTCGAAGTACAACCAGTTGGAGACCCAGGAAGAAGCTCAAGAGGAAACTGGGTGGAAATTAGTTCATGGGGATGTGTTCAGGCCTCCATCAAACTCAGATTTGTTGTGTGTTTATGTTGGAACTGGTGTTCAGTTTTTTGGAATGATATTAGTTACAATGATCTTTGCAGCACTCGGCTTCCTCTCCCCTTCAAACCGCGGAGGATTAATGACAGCTATGCTTCTTCTATGGGTTTTCATGGGCCTTTTCGCTGGATATGCCTCAGCCAGACTCTACAAGATGTTCAAAGGAACGGAGTGGAAGAAAATTACCCTTCAAACCGCTTTTATGTTCCCTGGAATCCTCTTTGCCATTTTCTTCATCTTGAATGCACTAATTTGGGGTCAAGAGTCCTCCGGGGCTGTTCCATTTGGAACCATGTTTGCATTAGTGCTCTTATGGTTTGGCATTTCGGTTCCACTTGTTTTCGTAGGAAGTTATGTTGGGTTTAAAAAGCCTGCTATTGAGCATCCGGTGAAAACCAATAAAATCCCTAGGCAAATACCGGAGCAGGCCTGGTACATGAACCCCATCTTCTCAATCTTGATCGGAGGCATACTCCCCTTTGGCGCAGTGTTCATTGAACTGTTCTTCATCCTGACATCAATCTGGCTGCATCAGTTCTATTACATCTTCGGTTTCCTCTTCCTTGTCTTCATCATCCTGATCGTGACGTGCGCTGAGATCACCGTCGTGCTTTGCTATTTCCAGCTGTGCAGTGAGGACTACTTATGGTGGTGGAGATCATATCTCACCTCAGGGTCATCAGCGCTCTATCTCTTCCTTTATGCGGCATTTTACTTCTTCACAAGGCTCAACATCACGAAACCCGTGTCCGGTGTTCTGTACTTCGGGTATATGCTGATTGGTTCGTATGCTTTCTTTGTGCTTACTGGTACAATTGGTTTCTATGCCTGTTTCTGGTTTACAAGGCTCATCTACTCGTCTGTGAAGATTGACTAGAAAGAGATGCCCTTCCAAAAGGAAGTTTCTCCATAGGTTTTGAAGGAAGTTCACTAATACTCCCCAAATTTTACATAGTTTATGGTGATATTATTGGTTTAGTCCATAATATAATGCTGAAGCAACAAATTCGTCAACGATATTAGTTTGGCATCTCGGTTTTGTATTCTTTCTTTGGTAAACCATGTTTGCAGACATATTGGGGCAAATTCTTGTACCCTACTAGGGCCTCTCTTTTTTTGTTGTAATGACAAGAAACCTTGTAAGACAGCTAAAGTGTTGAATTACATGTAATTTTTTATAGTTGTCTCTTCTGGTCATGCTTATTGCATTGCTGAAATATTGCACTTTAGTGAAGTTAAGTCTGTTAGCTGCGACGCGCATTACTGCAAATGTGCGCGTGAATTGGGAATTTATTTCAGTGGAGCTTGTTTGTATGCCTGCAAGAACTGGTTTCTTATGTGTTGTATTTATTCTGCGAGCCTTATGAAAGAAATAGTTGGATTGTCTTTGGTTTCTTCGAGTCAATATTCCACTTGGTTACGTTTTCTTTGCCCGGGCTCTTCTCTGTGTATGTGTTTTCGTCTGTGTGATGTGTGCAGAGACTAGGCTCTACGTAATGCAAATCACTTGCCAACTAAAGTGTCACAGGGAAAGTCTTGTGAATTTGAGTGTAGTACTAATATCCCATTTTGGTATTTCATGGTGTTACAAGAAATGCATTTAAAATTTGATATCGTTTTAGTTTTATGGTGTGTAATTGTGACATATCTAAAAATGCGGCATTATATGTGTCAAATTAGATTCTTTTATGGTGGTGGGATAAACAAGATTGTAGGGTTTTATAAGCTGCAATTTTATTTGGCAAGAATGAAAGCTCAAGTTTTTCTCAGTTTAAAAATAATGAGAAAGTATACTGCAGTATTGACTTCGTGTAAATAAATAGAATAATTAAGGATATTTATATTATTTTACTGTTTAAAAGTTAATTTTTTTAAAAAAAATAAGTTGGGAGGAGTTTATCTTTGTTTAAGAAATTTATTTAGTGTAAAAAAAACAAAAATTACCACACTTTTAAAGAGCTTATTATAAACTCCCAAATATCTTAGCCAAACACCCAACGGTCCCAGAAAGTTCTCTTCCAAGAATTTTCACTGCTAGAGAAAACAAATAATCAGCCTCCATTCGTGATAATCAAAGATTACAATACCAAACAGTGAGGGACAAAACTAATATTGATAATTATACCGATTCAATTTTAAAAACTTGGCTAAGCAGATAATTTCGATTCACTAATTCCGTATTTTATATCACAAAGTTAAGAACAATGAGTCAATGATCATAAGATCTGTATATATAGCTCTGCAGATCAGTGGCTGACTACACTTTGCTATATAATTCGGGAATTCATTTCTTTGCGGTTAATGATTTTTCAATTTAGAGATGGCACCAGGATGGGTTCAGGTCGGGTTTGGCCAAACCCAAGACCCGACTCCTGAAGGTTTTTCTTGAACCCGAACCCATAGGGTTCGGATTTGACCCGCTTTATATTTTAATTTTTTTAAAAAAAATATAATTATATATATATTTTAAAAATATCTCCATAACTTTCCAAAAAATGAAGAACGTGATAGTATTACAAAAGAAAACTAATTCTTTATAATTTCTTGCTCATATTTGAATTTTAAAGAAGTTCAAAATTTTAAACACATGTTTAACTTTATACCCACACACACACACACACACACATATATATATATGTTGAAAGTATAACTTAATTACTAATATGATATAATGATTTAACATACATAAATGTTATACTTATTGTTACTGTATACATTTATATATGAATTATTAGTATATATATATATCATATAAATTTATATATTAATTATATATATGTATACATAAAATTTATAACAAGTTGGGTTTGGGTAAAAAATTCCAAATCCAACCCGAACCCATTTAATTCTCTTAAACCCAACCCTAAGCAATTGGGTTTGGGTCGGGTCCGGGTACTCTCTTAAACTCATTTAGGTCTTTTAAGTCGGATCCATTGCCATCACTATAATTTTCATCACATGTACTCTCAAGTCTATTTTAAATGATTTGAGATAACATGCCAAATCAAAACACTACAAGTATATTCAATTATCCGGAGATGAATGCTTATATTATTTCAATATATAGATATATGCGTGTGTGTATATATATATATATTAAACAAACAAATGGGTGATCACAGAATTTCAAGCCATAAACAAACAAATGGGTGATCACACAATTTCAAGCCATTACGTAAAGTTTAACTACAATGCAAGATGATAATTCGCCTTTCAACAAAGTAACAAGGCACACATACAACATAAAATTAAAGCACACACATTGACGATCAATAGAATTTAAGAAAAAGAACATTTGCAGGCACAATTCCAATCCTTCTTTCAACGCCGTAGCAACGCCAGCTGAATCAAGGTTAACTCCATGAAAGCACAAACTTGAAGATCCATGAAACCTGTTCTGCACGAATTGATGAAACTATAAATCAAATGAAACTTTATGCAAGAGACAACAACTTTATGGACATTCAAATATGAATTTAGAAACATAAGTTGATACACTAGCGTATACATCTAATGTATAACCGGAGAACGAGATAAATAAAAGATTAAATACACTTTGTCCCATTGAACTTGTGTGAATTTTGTAATATTTCTTTTTCCAAACTATATCATGTAACACTTGCCCTCTCAAATTTCGTATCTATTGAATTGTCCTTACTAGTTACTATCCTCCCTCTAATTTTTCCATTTTATTTATTTATTTATACCGTTTTTCTATCTTTATTTCTTTCTTTTTTCTTTTCTTCTTCTTATTTTCATTGTTTAAAGTATTTAAAATATTATTACTATATGCTTAGCGTCGATTATGAATCTTATTATTTCAAAACAATTTTCTAACTTTTACTTTAAACTTTCAGACTTTTTTTTTTAAAAATTTAATATAATAATGAGTGGTTATTAGTATAATTATTTGAAAAATTATCCATATAGTGAGTTTGACTATAAAACTTTGCTAATTCTAAGAACTATTTAGACTTTATTTTTTGTAAAATACAATTCAATAGGTAGCATTGTGGTGAAGTAGAAAGAGGAAAAGAAAATATCAAAAAAGTAATAGAGAAATGGGAGGAAACAAAGAAATAGAAGAATTTATCCATTCTGCCTCACGCTGTTTATATTCTATCGATGCTTGATGGGTACAATGTTTTTGCTAAAAACCATAAAAAGAATGTGTTAGCAAAAACTTTTAATGTGTACAATAAACGAATATATTCAATATTTTTATAATCTCAATATATGTGTTTATTTGAGGAATTTTGAGGACATTCAGAAGGAAAAGTTTATGATGAAGAGACGGAAAGGAGAAAAACGAATTTCTTTGCCATTATATGTTAAAAACTGATTAGTTGTGTTAATTCATTAATTCACATACAAGCTATATATGTAGTGCGCTACTGGGACTATAGCTCAATGGTGAGAACTTAAACTTGACACCATTAAGTTTTTGGGGTTTGAATCCCCTTCTCTTCACTCTTTCCCTTGAGTGAGTGTATTTCTTTTTGATTGACATCTTTAAGGTGTATCTAGTGGATTGTATTAAAAAAAAAACTATATGTATAGATGCATAATGCATGTATGTATGTACATATAGATGAGCAAGGATAGCAATTAGAGGGAGAACTAAATGTATACAAATTAGGAGATGGATCGAATACTAACCTCTTCATCAATATTGGTCCATAGTGACCATTAACTTGTTGAGTCTATCGGGCATATTCTGCGTGCTATCATCAATAAAACGAGGCTTGTAGATCATCTTAGAAAGCTTGGGCATTCCTTTGTCATCCACGATCAATTCATCAAAGTGCACATTCCAAAGCACTAGTACTTGAAGTTGAGGGAAACTATTCTCTCCAGATAAATCTAGTGCGTCCACTTTCAAATTCTTGATTTTGATGATCTCCAATTTGGAGAGTCTTTTCAGCCGTTCCATGGGAAGGCTTATTGTGACAAACCATGTTGGTACTTCGGTTGTGTCCGTTTCAAGGGTGAACTTCGAAAGGTTTGGGGGAAATTCAACATATCTTATCGACCCTCGGTTCGGCCAATAAATGTTTACGTGCAGCTTCACAAGATTCTGATAATGAGATAGGTCCAACCCCATGTCCCATATAACCGTGTCCGATGACTTGAAGTTCTCTAGCTTTTTGAATACAGGCGTCGTGTCAGAGAGAACCTCAAATGTTTGCTTGTTGGCACGATATAACAATAACCTTTTTAAGTTAGAAAGTTTCGTCAACAATTTACGTGAATAAAGGTAGTCAAAATTTGAACCATCAATTCCTAGGCTTTCTAAAGCTACCTCATGAACTCCATCTTTGAAATATCTACTTCTTGGGTAAATGCAATTCTTACATGATTTAGCGATTCGTAAATTAAATAAGGTTAAATGCTTCAACCGCTTCATCAGAAAAATGTCTTCAGAAATTTCACACTCCTGTACTAGTAAGTGAACTAACTCCAAGGTCTCTAAATTTTTGAGAGTGCTTACGCTTGAGGGAACTGAAGGAAATGCACCGCTCACCCTAAGGTGGGTCAAGCCACTCAGTTCTCCAATCTCACTTGGGAAAGAAACGTCAGAACTGTCATATTCTATAATCAAACGCTGCAAGAATTTCAAGTGTAAAGCACTTGTTTTGATAAAAGCCAAGACTTTGTCATTCTCACTGAAAGAGAATAATGCACGTAGTTTTCAAGGAACTATAAAAGTTTGAAAGGCATGTGCGCTTCTCAGACCAGAGGAATTGAAGGTGACTCTACGCACAATCGAAACATGATCAGTTGATTGTAGGTTGTTCCAAGTACAGAAAAAGTTACTCTCCTCGGCCACCTGAACACAGAGACTGTGTAAAAGATCGTGAATGCGGCAACTTTTAATCCTCCCGTCAAATTTTCTTCTAGAAACTTGAATTAAGTTTCTGGCTATCAGCTTTTCTATGTACGCTTCCACAATGTTTTTGAGCTTTTTAAATTCATGAACTCGAATAAGTTTCTCAGCAACCCAGAGCTTGACCAACTCAGAGACAAAAATTTCACGATCTTCTGGGAAGATCCCAAAGTAGAGGAAGAGAGGCTTTAACTCTGTAGGTAAGTCTAGGTAACTTAAAGCCAAAACCTTCTTCCAATCATTCTCATAACCATCGGTCATGCTATCAAGCACTTGTTCCCAAGCATGTTTACTTCTTTTTCTGGCCCGTAACATACCAGAAGCAACTACAATGGCTAATGGCAAACCAGCGCACCTTTTCACAATCTCCTCACCAATGACTTTCAATTCTTGAGGGAGATCAGGAGCTTCTTCATACACGGGTAACATCAAACCAAAGAAAAGTTCCATCCCTTCGTCTTCACTTAAATAATTCAAGCGAACCAAAGAGTTCTCACCACCTATGTATATACCAACATCAGTACCTCGTGATGTGACAATTATTCTGCTACCTCTTTCTGAAGTGGTCCAAAGGACATCTTTCAAGAGATCCCATGTTTCGATATGCCAAACATCATCAAGAAAAATTACGTGCGTGTTCTCTTGAAGCAACAAATGAAGGTTATCTTCCAAGTTTTCCTTGATCTTATCCTCACTAAGGCCCACTTGTTTTGCTATGTCCCGTAAAAGCTCCTCCCGGTTGGGTTCCTGTGAGACATACATCATCGCACTACTCTGGAACTTATCTTTCACTTTCTGATAAATTTTCTTTGCAACAGTGGTTTTACCTATTCCTCCAGGCCCAATCACCGATATTATCTTGCATCGCTTGCTTTCGCTAAGCATTTCTGCCTCTAGTTTTTTCAATATTTCTTCACGACCAAAAATGTCAGACTCACGAGTTCGTAGAAATAACTTTCTGCTTTCCCAAACGTCCGCATCAACGCTGGATCCGGTGTTACCATCAGCAATAATGCCATAGTTTGTCCTGGAAACTTCAAGCTCCTCTGCTCTTTTCTTAATTTTTTCAATCTCTAAGGCAAAACTATTAGCTTTCTGACAATAACACAAAATACAAGAAGCATGCTTGAGGAAATGAAATGGCCCCTTAGTATTGTGGGATTCAATTTCTGGGGAGTCAATAGCATTTTACTACCCTGTGTTATTCAAAAAGTGCAAAATAAACCTTGTGAAAAAAAATATCACACAACGAACCCTGAGTTTTGATAAATTTGCTCACCGCCCCTCATTCTGGACTTATGTTTTAAAAAAAGTAAAAAGACGAAATTGCCCTTTTTACTTAAATCATATTACCCAATTTTTTTTACCACATCCTCTATTCCCTTTCTAAACCCTAAATCAAAAATCCCGTCCACCCCACCTCCCCCCCCTTTTCTCTCTCTCTAAAAAATGCCAAAAAATACAGGTTACTGCACGCATTATTCTGTAAGCAGGGTTTTTTTTGCAAATTTGTCAAAACACAGGGTTTTACCAGAAAATTTTTTAAAACACAGGGTCCGTTTTGCCAATAACTGAACAAAATATCTAACCAGAACTCTGCATAAACAAAAAAACAGAGCAACCAACAGAGTAGCAACAAAACAACAATAGAGTAACAAAACAAAGGACCACAACATCCAAAAGAGAAATTCATTACTAATATTACAAATCAAATTTACAACAACAATAACAACCTTCACCAACTACTTAGTACATTTAATTTTTCAACAAGATTACAACAAAAAGAACAAATAAACCCCCACAAACAACCCAAACCAAACTCAAGTTCCCACCACCTTCAACATTCCTTTTTCTAGCATCAACTTTCGACCCACCTGAGACAACTTCATTAACTTCTTCATGCTCATTTTCACCACCCCAATGGACCGCCTCCGAATTGCTTCCATCGCCAACGGGTACTTCCCACATCACTCTTATGGGATTGCACCATCTAAAAAATTGGCATTTTCGAAAGGAGCAACAATAAAACAACAAATCTTTCGTAGGCTTCGAGTGAGACTCCACAACTCTTATGGCCGCCTTTAGCTCACAAGCACAAAGGGGAGGAGGCGGATACCGGACTTCCACTTCGTTCCTTTGTTGATAGCGCCGGGAAAATGAAGAAGAAGCCATTGTCGTGAAAAGGGTGTGAGAAAACTAGGGTTTTAAGCTTTACATTTCAATTTGGGTCTTTTGGGGTGGGAGAAGAGTTATATCAGATTAAATGGGGGTATAATGGATATTTTCATCCCATAGAACATTATCAGATTCGCACTAACAGCGCGTACAAGACACTGGGGTTATTTTTGTTAATTAGAAATTACACAGGATTTTTTTTGAGAATTTTTTTTTCACAAGGTCATTCGCGTTTATTAGAGATATCACAGGGGGACCGAATGCATTTCTCCCATTTCTGGGAGATAAGTGTCCAAAACATCCTCCACATCTTGGGCAAGATCCCGTATCTCAATGATCAAATTAGCCACTTGATTACTCTTAGCTTTTTTGGATTCAGCATCTTTTAAGTAGGATTGTAGGGTCCTCATTTCCCTTTCGATCCACCTAATGTTTTCCTGCAGATTATACAGGCGACTGCCAGTTTGAATGAGGTGATTTGCAGCAATTTCAACAGCTTTGCCAATGACTGTTTGAACTATAGCTTCTGCCATTTGATTATCTTCTATAAGAACAACTGTAGAGTTATGTATGTTAGAGATAATAAATATTCGATAACGCTCATTCTAATAGTTTAAACTTTTAGATGAGATAATCATCTAATAACGTAAAAGTCGAACATTTTAATAAAAAGAGTTTTCTACGTGTTATATATTCTAGTTTAATAAAATTATTTATAATTAATATTAAAGTAGTTAATGTAATAGATAAAGCGTTTCTCTTCTCCCTTTAACACAAAAAAAATAAAAATAAAAATAATGTGAGAAAGTCAAGGGCAATTTTGTCCAAACAAGCAAAAAAAAAAAGTCAATGATTAAATAAACAGATGGTCGAATAGGATCCATGTATCGAAACTCTTTTTTTATAGGTTTCTTCAATATATAAGTTACTTTTAAGAGATTTTGGGTGATTTCTCTAAATTGGTTTGTTATTTGTTGTTTTCCTAGAAAAATTATACTTCTAATCTCTGACTCCCCAAGGGGTAACTTCTTCTCTACAAAGACTACTTATATAATTTTCATCTTTTCATGATACAAATTTAGTCTTTTGTCTCTAAAGATTATTTTTTTTTAATTTCTTTTCTTCTTGTTTTTTTTTTGGCAAGAGTTACAACATAATTTGGGTAAAAATATGTAAATAAATAAAAGAAGGTATGTCTTTTTTTCTACCGAAATTGTAACATTTTCAGTATTCCTCGAAAAAGTCCAAACAAATAGTGATGTATTTCTTGTTAGAAATTGATTTATAAAGTTGGCAAGTGACAAATTTTTACCCATATTTTAAATGAATTCAATTTATTATTTGTAAAAATAAATTGGATTTTTGCATTCTATATATTAATTATTCAAAATCAATTTCGAATGAATGAGAATTAAATGCACAAGTGAGCTAGTTAAATAGCAAATATATAGTTGAAGTGAGTGTGGTGGGAAGGTCAAGAGTCATCATCCCACATTGGACTCCTAGGGAGTATCCAAGTGTTTGGAGGGGAAATGATCTACATACTAATAGGTTCAAGCCAAGCCCAAGCGCATTTGTGGCTGCTACCGCTTGTCCGATTGACTCATGTGGCGTGCAGGCTAGGCTTGGGATTGAAAAATAAAATATTTTTTCGACAAAGTCTGAATTTAGATTAAAATCAGGTGAAAACTAGCTCAAATTAAGTTGGATTGAGCGCCCCTCCAGGTGTGGCCCTTGGTCGGGCTTGGGTTCAATCAAAGTATATCTTTTAGGATAAAAAGTTCGAATTTGGGTCGAAATCGAGTCAAAACTAGCTCAAGTTGAGTTGGTCGATTTGCCAAAATGAGTTGGATGAGCATGCATTCGGGTGCGACCTAATGTCTTTTGGCACAAATGGGTGTGACTTGAAAACTCGTAAACCTTTGCTCTAAGAGCTACAACTATTCGATTATTCTAAATAGACCCCCGGATTTGGCATTTTCATTCATTCGTATCCAACATCTCCGACACTCTATATTTTACTCCTAAAATTTCTCCCATCAAATTTTTTCACTACAGAGTGAGTCCACAACACCTTCAAGTTTGTAGTGCAACTAGCTTAAAAAGAGGGTTGTTGTATCACTACTAGAAAAAGAGCAAATAGCCACGGATTTTAGCCACGGGAAAAATCCGTGGCTAATCCGTGGCTATTAGCCACGGATTAGCAACGGTTTTCGGTGAAAATTTTTTTTGAGCTTTAGCCACGGATTGGCCACGGATTACCCGTGGCTAATTTAGCCACGGCCAAGCCGTGGCTAAATGTCGTGGCTAAATTTGGCGCCAGTTTTGCCGCTAATGGTTAGCCACGGCTTGGCCACGGTCAGGCCGTGGCTAATCCGTGGCCCTTAGCCACGGTCTAGCCACGGCCTAGCCGTGGCTGGATTAGCCACGGCCAGGCCGTGGCTAAGGGCCACGGATTAGCCACGGCCTGACCGTGGCTAATCCAGCCACGGCTAGGCCGTGGCTAAATCGTGGCCCTTAGCCACGGCCAGACCGTGGCTAATTTAGCCACGGTCTGGCCGTGGCTAAGGGCCACGGATTAGCCACGGCCTGACCGTGGCTAAGTCAGCCACGGCTAGGCCGTGGCTAAACCGTGGCCCTTAGCCACGGCCAGACCGTGGCTAAATTAGCCACGGTCTGGCCGTGGCTAAGGGCCACGGTTTAGCCACGGTCTGGCCGTGGCTAAGGGCCACGGCCTAGCCGTGGCTAAAAATTTTTATTTTTATTTTGCAACAAATATGATTTGAACTCTTGACCTGTTAGTTAAAGTTAGAGCATTAAACCACTACACCACTTTAACTTTTGTTTAATAATTAATTTTTGCTATATTTAAGTAATATATATATTATATTATATATATTGATATATATAATAAATGATTCGATATATTACATACGTATAAGATTAGATATACTTATATATATGTGTATTTATATATAATTAGCTGTATATATATTAGATGTATAAGTACATATATAACATATATTAGATATATAATACACTAATATATGTTTATTTCATATAGATGATTGATCATATATATATAGTACATATGATTAGATATATATATATATATATATATTGGATCTATATATACGTACACTACATTTATAACATATATTAGATATGTTCTATATAGATATATACTTATATCATATAGACTATATATAGAGGATTAGAATGTACATATAATATATTAATATATATGAGATACACATTGACATATACGTAAATTTATATATGTATATATGATATATATACTTGGAAATATATATATACACATATATTGATATATATATACTTGAACATATGTATATATATACATGATATATATATATATAAATATAGCCATGGATTAGTCACAAATATATATATATATATTGGTACATATATACTTGGATATATAAATATATGTATCAATATAAATTTACATAGGTATCAATATATATATATATATAAATTTATCTGTGGTGCAAAAAAAATGAAAAAAAACAATTAGCCACGGATAAATTTTTGTTATTGATATTTTAATTATCTCAATATAAATTATCTATATATACTTGGATACATATATATATTGATACATATATATACTTGGACATTTATATATATATTGATACATATATACTTGGACATATTTAAAATAGATACATATCTATCAATATATATACTTGGACATTTATATATATATATATATTGATACATGTATACATGGACATATTTAAAATAGATACATATATTGATATATATATATATATGATATATATACTTGACATATATTATATAATACCACACATATACGAAGATATTGACAAATTATCACGAATTAAAGTTGCTATTATCTAAATATAAATTATATAAATAGACTTTTGTTATAATTTTTGTTTTGATATATTAGTTTATTAAATATTTGTCATAAAAAAAAAGTTGAATATTGAACGATAAAGTCAAAGGTAAATATCTTTATTTTTTTAAAAAAAATAATTGGTTAATAATTTATAAAAATTACTAAAATTAAATTAAAAAAATTGATAAAACTAATGAAATTTATTAGATAATTTTAGTTTAAAATATTGTAACAATATAGTTTAAGTATAAAAAAATCAATCAATAACCAAAGAACTCCCTTGGCGCAACGGTTACATGCTCCATTTATAACATTGATGTCCCGTGTTCGAATCTCCTTGAGCGCAAAAAAAAAAGCTTGGGTTGGGGCGCGGGTTTCAAGTCCGGGTTGGGGCGCGGGTCCGGGTTGGTCCGCGGGTTTGGGTGTAATTAGCTTTTTTTTTTTTTTTCCAGTGGCCACGGATTAGCCACGGCCAAACCGTGGCTAATCCGTGGCTGTTAGCCACGGCTAAGCCATGTCTAGGAAAAAGTGGCCAAACTTGGCCACGGTTTGCCCGTGGCTATTAGCCACGGCTTGGCCACGGCTTGGCCGTGGCTAAGCCCAGCCGTGGCTAAAAAGCCGTGGCGAAGGTTAGCCACGCCACTTTTAGCCACGGAAAAAATCCGTGGCTAATCCGTGGCCAATCCGTGGCTAATCTCCTTGGCCACGGATTTTTTGCCAAATCCGTGGCTAAAATCCGTGGCTAAATGCCTTTTTTCTAGTAGTGTATCTTGGAAGACGATTGCCATTAAACCCTTAGCATTAGTCCAATTCCTACCTCGACCTACCTACCTGTTGCCATAGCTTGATCATGCCCCTCTCATAGCACTATCCACCAACAATTTTAAGACGAAATCATCTTGTGATTTTACTATGACCTCCACATCCTCCTCTACTCTTCCACAAGCCCTTGTTCATGACAAGAATATGGAGAAGTTCTCCAGAATTGACTTCATTAAGAGGTGACAATAGAAAACATTATTTTGCCTCATCTCTCTAAATCTAGTGAGTTCAAAGAAAATGCGTCCTTCATATCCCAAAAGGAGACAAATGTTGAGAAAATAGTTGCATATGATACATGGGGTCATAATGATTTCTTGTGCAGGAACTATATACTTAATACTTTGGATAACAAATTTTATAGTGTGTGTAGTTCCATAAAGACAACTAAAGTGTTGTGAGAGTCCCTATAGGAAAAAAGTACAAAATTGAAGATGCCGGCTTGAAAAAATTTATAGTCGACAAATTTCTACACTTCAAAATTGTGGACTCGAAGACTATCATCAGTTAAGTCCAAGAGCTACAAATTATCTTGCAAGAGATTCATACGGAAGGAATGTAGCTAAGTGAGTCTTCCAGGTAACTAGTATGATAGAGAAGCTTCCACTAGCTTGGAAAGATTTCAAAAACTACCTGAAGCACAAGCGGAAGGAGGTGGAGCTCGAGATTTGATTGTCCATCTATTGATTGAAGAAAATGACCGAAGATTTGCACCAAATTTGGCAAGCTACAAATGGAGGTAAAGAAAAACTTGGTGGAGCCGAGACGAAATGCTAGCAAAAAAAGAAAGCATCCTTGCAACGATCAAAAAAATTAGATCAAGGAATTCAGAAGAAACTGCTACAATTTTGGAAAGCCGAATCATATGATCAAAGATTGCCGACTTCCAGAAAAGGGTAATAAGGGAATAAAGGACCAAGCTAAGATGACTGAGGATAAAAGTGTATCGATCGGTATGTTTGAGTTGAGTTTCTCGGCAGTGGTCTTTGAAGCTAACAAGACTGATAACTCGAGAGGCTGGTGAGTTGACACCAGAGCAACATGTCATATATGACTGATAACCCGAGAGGCTGGTGAGTTGACACCAGAGCAACATGTCATATATGCTTAGATAAAGAGCTGTTCCATACCTACACTTCAATCAATGAATGTAAGTTATTCATGGGCAACTCAACTACTTATCCAATTTTCTGTCTAGGCAAGGCTGTGCTGAAGATGACCTCGAGCAAGGAGCTGACTCTTGTTGATGTGCTTCATGTTCTAGACATTATTAAAAATCTAATTTCTAAATTATTGCTTGTAAAGAGTAGCGTTGGATTGGTGTTTGAGTTGGGAAAGTTGTGTTTACAAAGAAGGATTAATTAATAGTGAAATACTATTTTGATGATGGCCTATTTATAATGAATGTAATAACTGTATCGCACTACTTTGAGAATAATAAAGTAATAGCTTATATTTACTTGTTTGAGAGTTCTAATCTATCTATGTTAGATTAGGACATGCTAATTTTAACACATTGTGAAGACTTGTAAGTTTACAATTATAACCTTCATTTAATGTTGACTCAAGTCAGAAGCGTGAAATTTGTTTAGATGCTAAGTCAGTCGAAGCACTTTTTCACTTAGTTGAAAGAAGTACCACATCTCTAGATTTGATTCACAATGGTATTTGTGATTCAAGAAAAAACTTCATTACCTTTATTGATAATGACACAATATTTTGTTATATATTTTTGAGGCCCTAGAAACATTTAAAAATTATAAGAATGATGTTGAAAAACAACTTAGCATGCGAGTTAAGATAATCAGAGATAGAAGTGTAGAATATGGAGCTCTATGTGATGAATTCTTCATTGAGAATGATATTGTTCATCAAACTACAATTCTATACTCACACAATCTAACAGTGTTGCCAAATGCAAAAATTGTACTCTTAAAGTTATGATGAATATTATGTCAACAAATTTGGGAGTACTCATTTTTTTTGGGGGGGGGGGGGTGGTGTTGTGGGATATCCTCTCAACCAATTATATTCTTAACAAAATTCTATACAAGAGTAAGAATGAATCTCCATATGTATTATTATGTATTATAGAAAGGGCAAAAACCTTCTTTTAAATGCCTCAAAGTGGGGGTGTTAGTTAAAGTAGAAATACCTAAGGCTAAACAAGTGAAATTAGAGCCTAAAACTATAGATTGCATGTGCATTTGATATGCATATAACAGTAATGAATATTGTTTTCGAGTGCATAACTTAGCAGATCTTGATATCACTGAAAATACAACTATTGAATCAAGGAATCCTATGTTCTTTGAATATGTCTTTCCTTGTGAAAAAAGGCAAAAAGATGGTTCTAAAGGAGTACATTCTAATGAAAGAATCAATAAGTTTGCTGATGGTATTCATCGTGACACGATGAAGAACCTAAATTTAGTAAAAGGGCTAGAAAAGCTAAATGCTTTGTTCGGGAGTACCTAACTTAGGTGATGAACCTAGAATGATGAAGGAAGCATTGTCTAGTCCAAACGGCTTACTATGGCAAGAAGCCATCAAGAGTGAAATAGATCCCATCAAACAAAATTATACTTGGGAATTAGTTAACCTCGCACTGTGTATTATACCATTGAGATGTAAATGGATTCATAAGAGGAAACACATAAAAGATAGAACTATATATGAGCGCAAGGCTAGAATAGTAGCTAAATTATTTAAGCAAGAAAAAGGCCTTGAATTTTTTGATACATACTCGTTTGTGACAAGAACGACATCCATTAGAGTTCTCATTCTTATTACAACTTTGCATAATTTTGAGATACACCAAATGGATGTTAAGATTGCCATTTTAGATGGCGAGTTGGAAGAAAAAATTTATATGGAGCAAAAAGAAGGATTTGTTACTCTAGGACAAGAGAAAATTGTGTGTAGACTCGCTAAGTCATTTATGAACTCAAACAAGGTCCAAACAATGACATGCAAATTTTGACAAGATAATGCTGTCAAATGAATTCAAAATTAACGAGCATGATAAATGTGTCTATATTAAAAGCACATCCAATGCTTATGTCATAGTTTATCTTTATGTAGACGATATATTTATTATAAGAAGTAATCACGATATAGTCGTGAATATAATACTATGAATACGTTGACTAAGCATTTCTCTATAAAAGATAAGGGTGTACGTAGCAGATGTCATGTTAGGGATTAAAATGCTTAAGACATCCGGCAGATTAGCTCTTTCACGATCTCATTGTGTTGAGAAAGTATTTTGAAGGCTTAAAAATGCATATGATAGTCCACCCGTTAAGACACTCGTAGACTTTAAGTGTACATGTAGTTAAAATCATGGTGAAATAAAATATTCAAGGTTAATTGGAATCTAAGTTTATAGCTTTGGATAAAATTGGAAAAGAAGCCGAATTGTTGTAAAAACTTCTTAGAGGATATTCATTGTTGGGCAAAATTATTGCCTACTATAACAATACATTGTGATAGCCAAGTAGTTACTGGAATGATGCAAATTGTTATACATAATGGTAATTCTCGATATATATGTCGAAGACATGATACTATTAGGCAGTTGATCTCTAGTGTAATTATCTCCATTGATAATTTAGCGGATACATTAACGAACGGCCTATCTATAGATTAAGTATACTGCTTATTGAGGGGAACAGAATTCTAACTCACTAATTAAGAATCCATGTAATGGTAACCGGTAACCCAACCTTGTTAACTGGAGATCCCAATATCTTGGTTTAATAGGATAACTAAGCTATAAGAATTCGAACAGGTACTTAAGAATTATTTCCTGCCCATTCTTGTAACAATCAAGTGCTCCAATAAAGAGGGTAAGAGGTTAAGTTTAAGCTTTTATTGATCCCTATCTATGATGCACGTACACTCTTAAAATGTCCCTGTGCAGTGTTGAACCCCGATCAAAGTATATTGTATATTCTTTTTGGGATAAATTTTGATAAAAATTAGGGTTAAAATCGGACAAAATCAACTCAAATTGAGCTAGCCTGCGAATTAGTGTGCTGAAATGACTTGGAGCGCATGTCTAGGCAGGACCCAATGGCTTTGGGCATGTACTTGCGCGGTCTGAAGTCAAACAGGTGTGAACCTGTTCGTGAATAACGCCAAATTGGTTCGACTAGTCGGAACAGGGGTGACTCGAAAACCTACTTCCCTTTGCCCCAAGCCATAAATTTTCGATTATTATAAATAGAACCCCAACCATGACATTTTCATTTATTTGTACCCAACAATATTTCCAACATTCTACATTTTGCTGCCAAAACGTCTCATCACATCCTTGAAAGTTCTTCATTGCAGAATGAGTTCAAAATACCCTAAAGTTCGTCGTTTTTTGAGATTTGTGGTTCTTCTATCTCGAGAAAAATTTTGTACTATCTTTTTAGATGGTTGCTATTGGAACGTTAGCACTAGTGTAAAACAATTTCATTTTGAAAACAAAAAGTCCAACTTTTAACTCAACCTACCTGCTTACTGCTATAGCTTGATCATGCCTTTCTTATCGTGCTGTCCACCATATCTCGCTCGATAATTTTCATCAAAAGTTAAAGATGGTACTTAAAATGCAATATAACATTATGTTATGGGATTGAAATGACATTTTTCAAAAAGGATGGTGATCATTTTGTCAGTTCTCCTACATTATTGGACTAAAAATAGGGCAAATTATAGTTACCTCCCCTGAAGTCTGCCGAAATTACATAAAGCCCCCTCATGTATGGAAAATTACTCAAACCACAATAGAGGTTTGCATTTTTTTTAAAAAAATTAACGGAGCATGGAAAATCCCGATAGTGCCCTTAATGTTGGATTTACAAGTACCTCCTCCAAGGTTTGCTGAA